>JANHFX010017754.1:0-55801 GCA_027560015.1 Chloroceryle amazona | reverse complement strand
CCGGCAGTGTCGGGTTGTATGCGGACTCTGTTTCGGGGTGTTTCTTTGTACCGTTGAATTTCTCTTGTTTTGTATTTGTGACTTGAGTCCCTCGCTGTTTTGCTTTTCAAACCATTACACCCCTACTCACCCAAGTATCTTAAGAAGCAGGCATCAAGTACAACCAGCCCAGACTGAGTGCATTACATTTTCATAGGAAGAACTAAGTATAACGTAGACAGCGTTAAGACAACAGCTGCACTAATGAAATCTTTAGCTACAACAGATGTAAGCTATGAAATGTAAAGGAGAAACACACTTGCATGTTATTTTTTTTTTTTTCTTCTTTTCTCTGTTATCTGTACCCTGCTTTTATTGTTTAAATGAAATTTCTGAATCATCAGGAGATTTTTGTGGTTGTATAATGGCTGGAGCCCATTCCTACCAGCCTTGAATTTCACTGCAGGCATCTGGCATCAGCAGCAGAGCTCTGGAAGGAGTCTTCTGAGTTTAAGGCCACCAAAGAGAAACAGGCTGTAAAAGAGATACAACTCCAGTCTGAGGAGAGTGAAAAGGAAATACTATTAGTGGACATTTGTGAAATCTTTCTGTTTTTTTTTTTTTGTCTGTCTGTCTGTAAACCTGCTTACGTAATGAAGATTTCAAAGTTCAGTAAAACCAACTTTTCCTCAGTTCTGTTTAGGACTAGCAGGAATATTGAGGAAGGACTCAAGTAGTACATTAAGTGTGAACAGTGTTTCTATAGCCAGCAAGGGTAACTCTTGTTAACTCTTTAAAAAATTGCACTGACTGGTATAAATTGCCAATAAGGCCAAGGACAAGTGGGCTTTTTGTCCAGGAGTACTCAGAACCTCTGTCATAACCTTAATTCCTAAGGCCACAGCTTTACTGCTGAGTCTGTGGGACCTGGACTTGGCCTCCCTGATGTCTCTGCAGCTCATCTGCACTGATGTTAATGTGATTCAGAGCACAGACTGGACCACGGGGCCTCTTTCACAGTGTGCAGTAATTTACACTCCTGTGGTTTTCAGCTGGTTTCCAAAGGAAATGAGGCTGGTGTGAGCATGTTGTGTTTGTGGGTGTGTTCTCCCCCCCACCAGGAACCTTTGAACCCACGGACTGATTTCAACTGAATTGGACACAGAAGTACAGATCCCATGGCAAGGAAGTCGCAATGGATAGACACGGACAGGTTTCATTTGGATTAGTTCCTTGGTGGCAATAGGGAAGGCCTTAGATTGAAGAAGGGGAGAAGAGGCACGAATGAGATTCAGATAGTATCATTTCAGTCTCAATACAGAAACAGTAACTGCCCAAAGGAATAATAACACATTTCAGACATGTAACCCTGCCAGAAGAAAGTGCAAATTCAAATAAGGAGGTTAAAAAATGTTTGTGAAACATTTGTAGGAGGTCAGAATATTTTTTTGATGGGGCTTTTCTTCATAAAAGAATACAGTTCTGTAAAAATGTTCCATGGAAAGAGATTTTGACAGTAGTGTTCCTAACATGTAGGAGAGCTTTTTAATTACTTTCATAAAAAAAAAAAAAAAAAGTTTAGTCAAAAACCTTCAGTTTTTCAGTTTGAAACAGAATCTGTTGCTTGTGAATGTGCCATTGGTTTGGGTGGACTTGTCTTCATTCCAAGGCAGAATAAAGAGAAATTTCAGACACCTGGAAGTTGTCATGAGATAGAAATGTCATTGCTGGGACAAATAATTCTTGAGAGCACAGACAGTTACTTCCCAGCCACAGTGCTTCACACCAGTGGTTTTTGCTGGTCATGGAAGTATTCAACCTCCATATTACAGCCTGCTTTATGGCTTCTTTGAGTTCACTTTGTATTGCACCAGTGACTCATTAAATCTTAACTCCTTCATTTTTTTACAGCTCTCCTGACATCATCAGCAGTGTTCAAAATGCCTGTGAAGTTTCTATTGAAATCATGACTTCAGAATTAAATACAATAAATACCTCTGAAAAATCACAGTTTACCAAGTTGTTTCAAAAACTCACTGGGATTGATTTATATTTTAGTGAAATACACAGACATGCTCATGCAAGGGAGAGAGAAGGAAGAAATGCACGCTTTTTAATGTACCCATTTCTACATGTAGAAGCAGAGTTCTAAGTGCCCTGATATGTGCTTCATATGAATAGTACTGTAAACTATCATTTTCTCTAGAATGTTCTAGTCTAGCTGCAGTAATTGAGCCCAGAAAGGGTTATGGGGGTAAATTTCAAAGGCCAGTAATAACCAGTAGGTCAAACCAGTGATTTTCATGGGCTTTTCTGACCCTTGGAAGCTTTTGTCTATATTAAAAGTCAACACTACAAATCCATCTTGCATAAGAGTCATGGGTAAGTTATTCCTCCACAGGAAACTTGACTGATCCTAAGATTAAGAAGATGAAGTCCAACATCTTAAGAAGAAGAGTACTGTCAAATACATTTAAAGAAAAACCCCAAATTCTCAAATGAAAACCATGTTGCTAGTAAGTAGCGTGCTGGTGCAAATGCTCTGCCTAACTTCTGTGCAATTAAAGACCGTGCTGAAAAGCAAACTTGTGCCTTGCAAAAGACGGATAATTTAGACCATGCTTCAGTATCCATATTCCAGAGTCTTTGGCTTCTTCAGTGAGAATGTGACTGAGCTACAGCAACTGCAGAGGCAACTATTATAGTAGTTGTACCAATGGATGGATGGCTATAAGGCAACACATTGAGTCCTCCCCACATTTCTAACTACAGGCTTTTGACTCAGCGAGAGAATGCAAAGATCATTCTGAGGCCTGGTTATGAATATGACCCAAATATTTTCAAATACTTTTTCAAACACTGTTTTAAAAACCTTCCATATTCAAAGCTTATCTGTGACAGTGCTAGATCTCAGATCCAGCTCTCTAATCCTTATAAGAAGCGTCACTTCTTATAAGCATTCACATACTTTGGCTCTGTTAATAAAGTGTATCCTCACTCTCTTTTTTTTTTTATGAGGTAGCTATAAATTTGTAGAGAGAGAAAAAGCCTACAACAACAATGGAGGTAGCATGGCCCATGCCAAAGCAAATTCGTATATGAGGAAACAGTGGGAAGTTAGCAAAAACAACATGAAAAAAATTGATTGGATCCACAAAAATAAAAGACCACTCTATGTGTGTGGTATATATCTCTGCTAAGTGTCACATCTTTCCTGTGATATATATTTTTTACAAGGTTCTAAGCTTTTTTTATGAGGTGAATAAAACACATAGGAGCAAAGTCTCCAGCAGTTAAAGGGCAGTAGTAGATGTCTCTGCTATTCATTTGCTTCTAATAGAATTCCCATTCACTTTCCTTGAGCAAATGAAAACCATTGTTGGAAAAAGTTCTTTAGAGACCAATGACCCAAAGTATCCTTTCCCAAAGGAAAGAAAGAAGCATTAAATGTTTGGAAACCTGCCCCCAAACATATATGCACAACATGCACTGTTGAGCAAAGGAAGCATACAGTCATTCCTGATGAAATCCTGATTCCGAACTCTAGTTTAGAGACTTCAAAAGGCCTACAGCAGAAACACACTCAAAAATCACAGCATCACAGAATCGTTAAGGCTGGAAAATACCTCCAAGTTCATCAAGTCCAACTGTCTATCTAACATTATCATAAACACGAAACCATGTCCTGAAGTGCCACGTCTACATGTTTTTTGAATACCTCCAGGGATAGTGACTCCACCACCTCCCTGGTCTGCCTGTTCCAATGCCTAACAACTCTTTCAGTATAGAAATCTTTCCTAATGTCTAATCTCAGTTTCCCCTGGTGCAATTTAAGCCCTCTACCTCTCATTCTAATCACACACTGCCCAGCACTCTCCATATAAGTTTGCTCAGTTTATCTTGGAGGTGTGACATTTTCCCTCGTTTGAATTCAGTCAATTGACTTTATGTCTCGACAGCCATTTTCAAATCATATGTTCCTCCAGTATTAGTGGGAGTCTAGCTCTTGTCTAGTTCTCTTCTCATACCATTTAGCATCTCCTATTTGAATCATTAGTCACATCCTCCAGTCCAAGTCCTCTTTTTTTTACTACTCTGTTTTGCTCTTCTCCTCTTTCCTCTTTTTGAGGGCAGCTTTTAGTTATATACAGTGATTACATTCTTCTAAGGATGTGGTAAGTCCAACAGTCTTTGGTTACTTCTTGTAAGGCCTCAAAACCTGTCAGTGGTTAGAGAAGGATGCTGGCCTCCAATGCGTGGGAGAAAATACTAAAATTAAGCACATGACAAAAAACAGCAAAAGAAAAAAGAAGCTTCAACACATAGATGGAATTTTAGTGGAACAAATAAGATCTGCTGGACCTTTCTCATGGGATTCAATGATTTTGTTGTCACACTGCAAGTTTCAATAATAGAAAACAGAACAACAGTTAGAGGGTGGGAGGTAAACTGAAAACAAAACAATATGTTACCTTGTAATGCAGAAGAGGTGAGGGTTACATGTTTATGATGCATTAAAATGCATCACTCACTTGTCAAGATAAAATCCTTCTTTAAATCCTTGCATTCATTTTGTTTTCTTACATTTGATGTATTAGCAAAATTATGCATTTTATGAAAGAATCCAAGATATACCCCGAAGAAAGGATTGCAGTCCCTCCTTGTCCAATAATCCTCAGATTCACAGAGTCTGAGGAACAGTTTATCTCTGGAAAACATCTATGCCAGGTTCAGAGTTAGGTTGCTGTAAACCCTGCTAACTCATGGTTATGAAGAAAGCATGTCACCACATTTCCTAACATGAGGGGCTTGGCTATGAATGAAGCTTTTCATTTCCTACAGCAGAGTTCATTAGTTTTTGCTGCCCATTTTTACTACACTTGCACCACTTTTCAGTAAACATATCCATAGTATTAACATTTTTCACCACTTTGTTAGGATTCCTTCAATATTTGTGGTTCCTGTTGAAAAGATTTGACTCTGACAGTCAAAGACACTAAACTGCAATCCAACCTTTCACCTTAAAAACATAGTTTTCTATTTGTGATAGATATGAGGAAAAATCCAAAGAATCATTGGTGCCTAAAGAAAAAGGCACTAATTAGTCACTGGAGAAAGCTACGTGTTCCTCTTATGTGAAAGTCTAAGAACATTCAGTTCCAAAAGGGTTAAGCCAAAACAGAATTAGCTACCTTTAAGGGAAAGAAATGTGAATGCAAATAAAATAATTCAATGGTAATATTACAGTTTTCTATTTATTAATATTTAGGCTTCTCTACTGCACTACAAAGGCACCAAATCCGCAGCAGACAACCCTCCTGTCAGGAAAAAAGTTGCAATGAAAGAAGAAGAGCCCACCGCTTTGAGTGCCTGAAGAAACTTTCATCTTCATCTTGGAAATACACTGACCAAAAAAAATCCAAATAAGTGAACTACATTCTGAATGTCATCCCTTGCCTCTCATTCCTTCTTAATGTTTTTTTCTCACTCATTAGTGTCCGGACAGTCATCTCAGAGAAGTGCTGAATTTGGCCGAGGGTTCTGGAAAGTGTATGCATTTTCTTGCAGGTCATGTTTTTTTCAGCAAATAATAGTGTCTCATTCTCAGTCTTCTTTGACCTTATGTGGTCCCATGATTACAAGCTGTCCTGTCCTGCAGAACTGATGCACAATGAAGGTGAAGAAAAAAAAACAAAAACAAAGACCTTTATCTGAGTTTTCCAACAACCACTGTGAAAACCAGTTAATTGGGGAGAGGTATGTCTGAAACCATGTCTCCTGCCTGAGGTTAGGTACTTAATGGACTGGTGCAGTGTGGCTCCTCTGTAGGACTAGAGGGTCAGACTGAAGTACTTACTTGCTGTCATCTGTTTCGTTCACGGTATTCTTCAAGGAGACTCTGTGTTTCACCTTAGGTAATCAGTGAATGAAAAATATGACCAAGACACAACAGAGGTGGTATTTCTCATTCTTAGCAAATGATCTCAAACACCTTCCTATGTGCTTTCTGATTCTATGCATTTTGCAGTGTCTAGATCAGAATGAACTTCAAGATGGAACAGAGGCCCTTGCATCCATCTAAGTCTTCAAGAACCTAGAGAGCCCACTTAGAGCTGTTCTGACTTCCACTGAAGCCTATGAAGGCTTTTCCATTGACTTCATAAGAAGCTGGATCAGGTCCATAGGAAAGGCTTCAGTGCAGCAAATATAATTTCTTGCCATGCTTGGGTTTAGTTTGCCAGAGAGATTAATTCCAGACATGGTGGGTGAGAGTCAAAGTTTGAATTTCCACTGCACCCACACAAGCTGAACAGTATGAGGTTTTTTGCTGTTCTCCCTTCCCCTGCCCAGCACCACTGCCACCTGTAAGAGGATAAAATTTGAACTCATACACAGTTATATAAACTGACGTTCCAGTTAATAGTCGCTTTGGAAATACCCAAGCTATGAGCTGTCCTGCAATCTAGAAACTGTGGCTTCCAGACATGAGCTAAATCTCAGACCACTGCACAAGGAACTATTGCAAACATTCCTTGTGTCATTGTTTCAAAACAAAGCTTGTAATTTTTTAATCCCACAACCACAAGAGCTTGTCTGTTGGAGCAGTGAGTTAGGAAAGCACTCCAGCTTCCACCCCACTTCCATTCATTGATAAGTCCACAGTCTATCAGGAACACTGGGAAGAGAGGGCCACAGTGGGACAGCTATTGGCTCACCTACAGCAGCAATGATAAATATGTAGATGATGATAAAGACTCCGAGCAAATACTATTCTGCCTTTCTGTCAGGTGATGCCAAAAACAGTATATGCCCATAAAGTGGGAGGCATGGGCTCTTTTCTTTAGTCTCATGTTTAAGCTTGTGTTCCCATGCTGCACCCAGGACTAACTCTCCTCCTTTCCATGGTCATGCCACTGTGCAAGAAAGCCTTGTCAAGATTGACGGGTCTTCATGAAAGTGAGCAAAAGAATTTGCATAGCCTAGAGAGGGCACATAGCCCTTGTCTCTACTTTCTGAACATTTTAATCTCTTCTTAAAACTCCAGAGGTCACAATTGTCCACACACAGAATTTCTTAGTCACCAACTTGCACATTGCTTTTACCATTTCTTTTCCTTCATCTCACCTTTTTAAACAGCTTAATCTTCAGTGTCAGAGAAGTGCAGGTTCTGATTAGCTACCACTGGATAACATCTACCTGAGACAAAGGTTGATACAAGGAGTATCATGTAGCTTCTCAGGAATGTGCTCAAAACCTCCCTTCATTCTCCCTTCATTCTCCTGTAACTTGGTGAACTCACAGATTTCTTTGCAGGCACTTTCTGATATCATTTCTCAACAACTGGCTTCTTGAATTGTGACCACAGAGAAGCAAGGAAATGATGGTATTGTGCATAGTCGTTTGAAATCCAAAGACCTCACAGGAATGGGGGAAATTACCACCTATATCTTTTGCTGCCTGGTGATTATTCCTAGCTTGATTCAGGATAATCCAGAACTTTGCAGAAGTAATACACCAAGGTGAAAAGGGGAGGGCCAGAATATAAGAAATTAATCCAAGAACAATTATTTTGTCTGTTCTTTTCCACTTAAAGTGCCTCACAGAGAACTATTCTGAAGTAATAAAAAAACACTAGCATTTTTCTCTCTTTAAATTCCGCGGCAGAGTGCAGATGCCTGCAAAAGTAAAAATACCCAAGTATTTCTGCCCACAAAGATTCCAGGAAAGTGGCAAGAGTTTGACTGAGTTGGGATAACACAATCTATTAACTTTCTGAAGTTTCAGGACATGGAGAGAATTCCAAATTTTGCTTGATCAGCTGAAACGATTTAGGGAGGAAGTTTCTCCAACTTTATTGCCAGAACATTAGCAAAGAATTTCATGTCAACATTAAGTAAAGATATAGCTGTATAATGGAAGACATTAGGAGTCCTCTTCCATGGCTTTCCTAGTAAGGTGATACAAGCTTTAGAGAACAAGGCATCTTTCAACTTTATAGAAATCTGGAAGCTAAATGAATGCTAAAGATTTAAATTAGATTCAGGAAAAAAGCAAGAGAAACAGAGGCTTTACTTGTTTTCATGTTAAAGCTGCTCTGGTCACTTGCCTGATCCCAGGTTAGTTCTCCCAGCTCAGTCTTCAGGGCTGAATTATTTTTTCTACAGTGCAACACGTCCAATTTACACCTTATACACTTTAAATGCTTACATATTGAAATGTGTTTCCAAGGCTTCTTACAGCATTTTGTCATGCCATATTGTGATATTTGTGTCTACCTGTAAAAAGCAATTAATATCTGCTTGGAGGGGACACACCCCCTTATTTTCTCCTGCTAACCAGACAGAGGAACTCAGTCACCATCATTACTGAACACTGCACGGTCCAACTGAAGCTGCATAAAATGACATTTGTAATCATTTGCAAGAGGCAGTGGAAAGAGCCTTATACAAGTATTACCCCTATAAAAATGCATCACAAATTTAAGAAAGTAGATTATAGCAAGTAACATCTTCCTTAAGGAAGTTTTTGCTGACTGTTCACAGTCTCTTTGGGATGGATGTCGTTGACCAGTAAAGCCCAGTCCAGTCCCCGACAATTGTCCCTGTTAGGAATCTGCAACTATTTAATACTTCTTCTGCAAAAATGACAAAAATGCTTTAGAGACTACAATAATAAAAACATGTAGGTTTCTGCAGAGAAAGTGTATTTTGGGGGATCCTTTGATATGCTTTGTTTATTGTCACAAGCAGTTGTAAACCACAGTCTATTTTCCTTGTTGCTCTGATCCAAGTTGCACATCTGGCTGTCAGTGTTAGTGTCAGCTTGGCAGGGGACTTCTCTACAGATCTGTGTGTGATAAATATATGGATACTGCAGCATGGTGCGCAGGTCTGGGATTTCTTTCTTTCACCTTTCAACCTTACTCTGAAGGCTCTTAAAGAAATCACAGAAGTTCGTTAGCAACATCCAAGGTTTCCAGCTAAGCCCAGAGCTCCTTTGTACACATACAACTTTCAGAAAAATGCGCAAGTAACATGCCAGTTTGGTCTTTGTGAACCACTTTGACCAAAATCTTATTTGTTAGCCCATGTCCAATAAAATAGCACATTTTAGTTGTCAATATTACTGTTGTCTCCCCACAGGTCCTGTGGAAATTTTTGATGCATGAAGGCGTTTGGACTGTCTGAAGATTAGCAAGGCTATCATGCCTTATTTAACCATTTACTGGGAAACAGAAAGGGGAGATAGTAAGAGGTGACCTGTTCCATGGCATCCACAAAGCACTTGGCATCTCTGCTGTACTGCTGGAAAGAAAATGTGGGAAAAGCCAAAAATTTGTCTGACTAAGCACATCAGAAGCTGTACACTTTTATAGAAGGTCAAGCATGCCTCACTCCCATAGTTACTTTACCAGGTAATTAGGCATCTCCTGTAACTACTTATTCATAGCATTGCAATGCTCCCAGGCCTGAGTAGGTTGTCCAAACCTAAAAACTTGAACACACTCAGTTGACTTTCATCTCTGTTCTCCTACCAGAAAGAGATGTTCAATGAGAGAGAAAAAATTGGAGGTCCTGTCCCCATGAGTTCAGAGTCCCTCACACAAGGATCTGTATGTATCCACAGGAGGATACTATGTCCCAAATAACTATCTCAACAGTCAAACAGCCCACAAGCAGAAAATACGGAGCTGAACCACAGAGACATTAAGACCTATTTCTAGAAAAGTACTGACATCCTTTAAGTCTAGGTTGGAATTTAAATCTGATGCACCAGCTGAGAAACTCAAAAAAAAACAACTTTGAGAAACTTGTAAAGAAGCTTGCAAGCATGGACATTACCTCTAACTTTCATATTGCTCAAAGCTTTCTAGGCTTTCACAGTGCTCCATGAAGGCCAGTTTCCTGCTACCCACACCCATCTCCGTGTGCTACGAGTATAGTGTAATTCATGGAAACGCTTAACATGGTGAAAACAAAAATGCCAAGTTCTAAGGAGAGTATTGTTGGTTTTGAAACCTGGGCTATTATACTCACATTCAATATGTGTCTTTCAAAAATGGAACTAGACCAAAAATGTATTTTTAATGTGCATTATTTAGTTTTGCAACTCCATGCAAACCACATAATCTTTTTTTTTTAATATAAAATTTGACCAGATGATAGTGAGCCAGAATACTTCATATATTGTTTATGTACAAATGAGCTGCAAATAGTCCCTTTCTTTCTTATAAAGAAAGGTTCTTCAAGTGATTGATACACCATACCATTTGCTTATCTAAAGAATGTGGACTCCTAAACTTCGAACTCTATAAGTTAGAACAATTTTCTTATACTAACCAGTAAAATTTAATGTGAAATTACTTATACTATGTTCAGAAATTAAAAAAACAAAAACAAAACACCAAACAAAAACCCAAACAATCACAACAAACCAAATACCCACCAAAAAAAGGTGCATTGTGAAAAATCTAGGTAATGTATCTTGAAGAAAAGAAAATAAATTCACAGAGGACAATGTCAGCATCAATAACAGGGTGTAGTGTGCTCCAAATATCTGAAATTCTGTCCAGTGGAGAGCAAAGTCCAAAATGGTATTTAGAACTGTCAGGTTTTGTAATTCTAATACTTAATCCACTAGATTTTATCCTGATTTTATAAATTCTAAAATGTTTCTTAAATAGTGATTATGCAAATTATCCACAATATGCTGTTCTGATAATAATGTTCTTTGGGAGATTAGGTAAAACAAGCTTTAGAGAGAGAAAGAATCCATCTATTTGTTCCATATCCGAATGCTGAGAGAGCAAGGTTCCTCAAACCCAGCTGACTTTCTCAAGCCTGTATAATGTAGATTAATGTATTTACCTCTGATAAGTGATACCTTACTTATACCTGTAAACTATCGTGTATTTCTGGACTCGAGTCCTAGTGGACTACAGGTAAAAACTCTTGAAATCAGGAGGACTGCAAAGGGTGCTTCTGTAGCCATGTAGAAAGTTTGTATCTTAACAGCCTTTGTCCTTCTACCCTCCTTGAACTCAGTCTGCATGTCAACAATATCTTGCTTAAAGCAAACAATAATTCCTTTCTTACCACTTGTAGTAGGAAGACTTTTCTTCCTTTCTCCTGTCCCTTGCAGTATCAGTGCTCCACCTATTCATGGAACTTATCTTCAGCAGTGACTGGGTATATGCACACTTTTAAACCAAGAATTCCAGTTCAGCCTCAAGCCCTGCTCCCCAGTCGCACAAATTACATAAATATCAGATTCCTTCCAGGCCGTCTCTCACAGTCAGCTGAATAATTCCTTCTGAAACAAAATCCAGGTGCAACTCTGGCTACAGCTGCCTTCATGACTGTTCTCAGGAAACACAGTGAATGAGAGTGCACCATCTTTGTCTCCATCCCTGCTACATAGGGCTCCATTTTTCCAGAGATATTTCTATTCTTGGACAATGCCGCATACACCAGGACTTGTGACAATTCCATGTTTTAGAATTTGTCAAGCTGCAGAATAGCCCCTGCACATGGTGTTTAAGACATTCTGAGCTATAAAAATACCAACAGGTAATTGGAATTTCTTGGACCATGAAGACACAATACAAAGCCCGGGACTATGTGCTGTGTGATGTAAGCATAGCAAGTCAGATCTACATGCACTTAGACCAGAGCAATGTACACATAGGTCATTTTATAATATTAATCTTAGACATCAGAGAAGCATTTCCTAGGTAATATTTGTATAGATATAAACATATACAAATGTAATGTATTTTATATATCACATAAACCAGAGTCTAGTGTCCACTCACTGAGGACCACAGAGGTCTGAACTTAAACCTACACCTCATTATCAACAGTTGGCAGACCAGAAATGACATTGCCTTTCAATTGGCACCTGATGCCAGGAGAAGCTCATTTTTCCGGTGGAAATAGGTCAAGTTCCTGGACCACACAGTAAGTGATTCACCAGGACCAAAAACTAAGTATTCCACATGTTGATGACTTTGACACCATCAGTTTCACCATCCTTCCACCACTAAGAAACTACAGGAAATTTAAAACAAGTGCATGATAGGTGCACTTCTTGTCACACATTGGTATGAAGGGACATTTTCTTGAGGAGAAGTGTTATTTAAACACAGATGGTGGCTTCTGGCCCAAAGTCAGTGCCTAGTTTTTACCATTCCTCTTCAGGAGTCTGACAGATTATGTCATATATGAGTAATTTTTAAATTCAAAATACTAGGGGAAATAATCACAGGCAGATAAACAGAACTCTAGTTGTGAAAGCAAAATGCAGTAGTGAAGGGATTTTCTATAGGATCCCATTGCACAGTTTCCTCAGATACAGAGTATTTGTTCTTCCTTTTAATTCAGGAACTGTGGATGAATATAATTTTATGCTCTCAAAAAATAATCAAAAGTTACTTCATGAAAGATGATCAGATAATTAAGTTTTTGTTTTTCAATATCAGTTATTTGCCCATAAAAAAGCAAAACACACTTCTACCAAATGACAGCCTCACTGGAAGAGTTTGGACAAAATGATATTGAGAGTATTTCTATACAGAAACATGCATCTTTTCTGCAGAATAAGCACTCACACACATGAAAGATTGGAGAGGGGTACAGCTCCTTAAACTTTTCTTACAGTATAACAAATGGAATTGCAGATGCAAAAAAAGAAGTCTTTTTTAAAGATAGAGCAATCTACAATCAGGGTTAGGATTTGTATTTTCATAGAAAGTTGCAAGATCTGACAACATTAAAATATACTTAATTCTCTACCATTATTTTTCACATCTGTGAAACTGAAAGAATAGAAACACTTAGCAGTGGCAACAGGGTATTTGTCAGTCCAAGATGAGAATATGAAAGTGTTTGGTGTCTTAATTTAATATTATCTTAATAGCATCTTAATTTAATATCATTTAAGTGATAGACAAGCCCCATGAGGAGCAGCTGAGGGAACTGGGGTTGTTTAACCTGAAGAAAAGGAGGCTCAGGGGAGACCTTCTTGCTCTCTACAACTACTTGAAAGGAGATTGGTGTGAAGTGGGGTTGGTCTGTTTTCCCAAGTAACAAGTGATAAAACAAGAGAAAACGGCTTCAAGTCATGCCAGGGGAGGTTTAGGTTGGACATTAGGAAAAACTTTGTCACCAAAAGGATTGTCGAACCCTGGGCCCTGGCCCAGACTGCCCAACACAGTGGTGGAGTCACCATCTCTGGAGGGGTTTCAAAGTTGTGGAGATGCAGTAATGAGGGACATGGTTTAGTGGTGACCTGACAACACTGGGTTAACAGTTAGACCTGATGATCTTAAAGGTCTCTTCCAACCAACATGACTCTATGATTCATTAAGCATCATTTAAGTGCAATGTGTTAGACTTAACTGCCTTCGTTCTGTAACCACCTGTCTAAAACCAGATAATGCTGCTGCTAGGGAAGAAATGCTTTGACACCATTTTGACACCAAAGCCTAGAGGCAACATCCAGCCTAGTGAATACAATTTGTCCAGGTATTAAACTGCTTTGCAAAAACATTTGCAAAAAATCAACATGAGAATATGAAAGGGAAATGAAGAGAGGTCCAAATAAATAACATTTCATTAAACACTGTAAAATTTATTTTTCCTTACGACATCATTGCTACTTCAGCAAAATTTTAGCTAAGAGAACAGCTGTGTTAAGTAAATCTCATAAATAGAATGGAACCTCATTAACTCCATCAATTCTTTGAAAATTCTTTTTCCCTTTCAGTTTTGCATTACCACCATAAGATGCTACTTTTGCAATGGAAGGATGAAACCAAACGCCAGCTAAAGTGTAACAGAGACATTGCCAAAACTAGCAAAGTTCAATGAATCCTGAAGCTTTTTCTGATCCAATTCCAGCTTATAAATGGTTGAAGCTTTGCAAATTTTATGAGCCACCTGCAGGCCTAAGACAATTTATGTTCTCAGAATTGCATCAGATCTTTAAACCCTATTTTCAAGAAAAGAAAAATTAAAAAATGTATAAAATATGTGCTTAGCAAAATTTCTTATGCCAAATTATATCTGCAAAATCAATATACAGTAAAAGTGGATAATTTCTTGCACTACTTAATACATGGTGTCCTTTCATTGATAAAAATGCCTAAACACATTGTAGAATGTTCTCTCCTTTGCCTCTTCCTAATCTCCTTTCAGTCTCAGCAGAGGAGCAGTGAATAAGGTCCGTTCAGGGTACAGGAGGAAGTGACCTGAACATGTATCCAAACCACAAGCCAAAATACTTGTGGCTTGACAAAGTTTGGTTAACTACTTTTTTTCCCCAGGTTTTGGCTCACATTGGAGGTAAAAGTGACAAAAACTCAGCATGGCTGAGTCGTGAACTGCTCGTTGAACTAAAGAACAAGATGAAATTGCACAGACAGTTGAAACAGGGACAGGTATCCTGGCGGGGATATAGAGATGCTGTCCGGTTATGTAGGGACTAAGTCAGGAAGGCCAAGGCACGGCTAGAGCTGAACTTGACGAGGGATACAAAGAAAAACAAAAAGGGATTCTCTAAGTATCTAAATCAGAAAAGGAAGGTCAAAGAAGGTGTACCCCTCCTGGTGATTAACAATGGCAAATTAGTAACAACAGATAAGAAGACTGAGGTACTCAATAACTTTTTTGCCTCAGTTTTCACTGGCAACCTCCCTCCCCACAGCCCTCAAGTTAGTGGTCCACGGGACAAGGACCAGGTAGACAAAGCCCCTCCCACTGTAAGCAAGGACAGGGTTCGTGATCACCTGAGGAACCTGAACATAAATAAGTCCATGGGACCTGATGAGGTGCATCCCAGAGTACTGAAGGAATTGGATGATGCAGTTGCTGAGCCACTCTCCATAATATTTAAGAAGTCATGGCAGTCAGGTGAAGTCCCTTGCAACTGGAGAAAGGGTAACAGTGTGCCCATCTTTAAAAAGGGTAAAAAAAGAAGACCCTGGGAACTACTGCCTTGACAGCCTCACCTCTATGCCTGGGAAGATCATGGGACAGATCCTCCTGGAGGATATGCTAAGGCACATGGAGGACAGGGAGGTAATCCTAGGTAGTAAGCATGGATTTACTAGGGGCAAGTCATGCCTGACCAATCTAGTGGCCTTCTACAGTGAAGCAACTGCATCAGTCAATGAGGGTAGACCTATGGATGTCATCTATCTGGACTTCTGCAAGGCTTTTGACACGGTCCCCCACAACATCCTTATCTCTAAGTTGGAGAATTACAGGTTCAATGGGTGGACTGTTGAGTGGATAAAGAACTGGCTAGATGGTCACATCCAGAGAGGGATGGTCAATGGTTCACTGTCCAGATGGAGGAAGGGGATGAGTAGTGTCCCTCAGGGGCCTATGCTGGGACCAGCATTGTTTAATATCTTCATTAATGATATTGACAATGGCATTGAGTGCACCCTCAGCAAGTCTGTGGATGATACCAATCTAGGGGGAGCATTTGATATGCCAGAGGGATGGGATGCCATCCAGAGGGACCTGGATAGGCTGGATAAGTGGGCCCAGATGAACCTTATGAGGTTCAACAAGGCCAAGTGCAGGGTCCTGCACCAGGGCTGGGGTAACCAGCATTATCAGCATAGGCTGGGAGGGGATATACTGGAGAGCAGCCCTGTGGAAAGGGACTTGGGGGTGCTGGTGGATGAAAAACTGGATATGAGCCACCAATGTGCAACTGTAGCCCAGAAGGCCAATCACATCCTGGGCTACATCAAAAGAAGTGTGGCCAGCAGATCAAGAGAGGTGATTCTGCCTCTCTACTCTGCCCTGGTGAGACCTCACCTGGAGCACTGCGTCCAGTTCTGGAGCACCCCAGCACAAGAAGGATGTAGACATATTGGAGCATGTCCAGAGGAAAGCCAGGAAGATGATCAGGGGAACGGAGCATCTCTCGTATGAAGATAGATTGGGGGAGTTGGGGCTGTTAAGCCTGGAGAAGAGAAGGCTCTGGTGGACATTATAGTGACCTTCTAGTACCTGAAGGGGGCCTACATGAAGGTGGGGAGGGTCTATTCAAAAGGGCTTGTAATTATAGGACAAGGAGCAATGGTTTTAAGCTAGGAAAGGATAGGTTTGGACTGGATATTAGAAAGAAGTTCTTTAATCTGAGGGTGATAGACCATTGGAATGGGCTGCCCAGAGAGGTGGTGGAGGCCCCATCCTTGGAGTCATTCAAGTTCAGGGTTGATGGAGCTCTGAGCAACCTGCCCTAGGTAGAGATGTCCCTACTTCTGTAGGGAGGTTGGACCAGATGACCTCTAGAGGTCCCTTCCAGCCTAAAACATTCTATGATTCTATGAATAAAATACATGCCCATACTCAAAATTTTCAAATTCCTCAACAGAGCCCTAGTGGTACTTAAGTCATGTGTTAAACTCAACAGTCAGAATGGAGTTTACATATTTGTATTCCGGGCATGTACCCCATTTCTCTAATGAATATTCTGCTTTGATGACTTGGTTTTGCTTTTAAATCAAATAATTTTGGTTAAAGGAATTCCAGTAGGTAAGTCCAAGGAATCCTGGTTAAGTTAAACAAGATGCTTTTTATTGGCATAAGGGTGCCACCTATTGTCATGACAATCCATGCAAGAAAATCCTCAGCAGACTTTTGGAAAGCATAACCCGGTTCATTCCCACTTTAGATCACTTCCAATACTTTAGATGATTCAGTTTTGGAAATATTATGTTTCTGTATAACGTACACAGTCTGTATACATACATAATTCTTGTTCCACTGTGTCTTAATGCTGCAGAGCATGGTGATAGTAAGGTCTCATTTTTATTACAATTATATTTTGATATTTGACTTTCAGAATTTGGTCTGCTATACCCATTACTAGGACAAAAATAAGGTCTCAAAAGTGCCTGTCGATACAAATGTATTACAGCTATACATCTACGTACTGAAGTATAAAATTGGCAGGATTTTTTCAGTACAAACATACGCATTTGACAAAAACATATCTAACATGTCCCAGTTTTCATGATTTAGTTTTTAAAACCAGATACTGTTTTAATATCTAAATTCTGTTAGGTATGTAGTTTAGGGGGGTGGAAGGGAGCGGGGAAATAGCAAGAGAACAGTTCTACTTAAAAACTTGAAAAAAGCACCACTACTCCACTTCTAGAATTTTTAAGTGCTTCCCCAAAGTATCCTCCCATTTCTTTTACCAGCCCCACATTCCATCTTGGTAACCATGAAAAGAGTAGTTTTCAGCTAGAAAAGCAATGATAGTTTTCTTTAGTGCTGACATAACAGTAATAGCAAGAAGAACAATGTACCAGCTCTGCCTCAGTCCTTTAACTTTGAACTTCTGAAGACCAGGTTTCAGAGAACTTCCAGCAGCTCAAGCCGTTAAACATTGCATATAAGAACTACTATTAACTATGTAGGGAAGCTAAAAATTGTATAAACAAGTGTACTTTATGTAGAGAAGTGCAAGCACCAGTACTTCATTTTTGTGGACACATACCTTTATGCAGTGGTCTTCAATAATGGGGAACCAATGTTCAGCATTCAGACCACCCAGCCACTGCTGAGACAAAAGAGACATCTATTTCCAGGCCTACCATTTTGGGGGGCTTTTATGTTAACAAACCAGTGGCAGAATAAACACTGTATTGTATGTCATTAGATCAGTATCTGCCTTTTTAATTTTTTTAAACACCGGCCTTAACTTTCCGCAGATCTTTAAGTTAGATGGAACAGACCCACTGTATTGTTGTATCTAAGATATTCCACACTTTTGCCGTGCTTCAGAGATATCAGGATACAGATGGACATTTCTATCAGTGCATTTATTTGCTTTGGTATAGATTCAAACCTGCTAGGTTTGAGCTTTCAGTTTAAGACTTTTGGTTTGTTTATCTCAAAGTAAATGTACCAAATCTGAAGTGATGCAGGGCTGTCTTTTACTGAGCATACAGGTAGAGAGAAACACAGGTGAAATCAACCTGGAAAATACAAATACAGTTGCTGTTAACATGTTAGTTGAAGATCATTTGAGCAGATGTGACCCTAAGAGACCACAGCTCTGAGTCTGAAACACCAAAGCTGTGACTAGAGGCATCACTTTTTCCTTCCAAACCTGAATCTCAAATGCCAGCATGACTTTGATTCTTAGATGTTCTAGCCATGGTAAATCTAACCTTAATTTTTATTTCAGCTTCATGTCCACTGTGCAAAGAAAAAAGAAGTTGTGCTACTCTTCACAGTAGCAGGAGAGAGAGGAAAATGCTATTATAACTTGGCTGCTATTTGTAAAAATACTTTTTTTAAAAAAAACCTTTTCTACATTACAAAGAGGGAAAAAGGAGAGAGGAAAAAAAGAAATCCCTCGCTCCAGATTCATGCTATCTACAGTTAGAAACTCAAAGGAGATGCTTAAGTTTGGAGCATCCTATCCCTCTGTAGTTAGCAGAAGGACAGACAACATTTACCACCTGAGATATTCTCTGGAGATACTGGTCTTTGTGACCATGAAAGAATACTTGGACTACAGGGATCATGGCTCAGATCATTCATTTAGCTGAGATTACCACAGGTTACCTCTCACCATCAGCGGATCATTATCTATGCATACACAGTTATAACAAACTTAATGAGTTCTACAATATTACTTTTTGCTGCCAGCAAGTATTTCAGCTGGAGTTCCTGTCAGAATTGCTTTGCAGCTCTTGTGGTACATAAGCCTGCACAAATCACATGGCAAGTCCCTAAGAGTTAAAGAAAAAAAAATGAAAGCCTTGTTCCCAACACTTCTGGCACTCTGTGTAGTGAGTACTGTGACCCCTATACAATGTGAACCCTCTCCTGAACTGTGTGCCTAACTCCTGTCCCTCAAAACCCACCTGAAACTGGTACAGGTTATTGGTAAGTCATAACAATTGCTACCTGTGATCTATAACGTTTTCTTCACATATATGGCAGATAAGACACAAAATGAGTCTAGGATAGGATCTACTTCACAATATTTCCAAAGCAATAAAGAAAAACCCCTCCATTTTGTTTAGACTCAGCAGCAGCAAATACAGATTTCCTCAGCTTCAGTGAACTTGCTGCCTTGTCACATGAGATTAAAGACTTACTTGTATCTTGAATGAATGAATGAGTCTAATAAGAACAGCTGTTCCTAGGAACACACCAGAACCTTTAATTTGAGCAACTAATGGGACTCCTGAGGGCAATTCCAGAACACAGATCTTCACTGGAGAAGCCCATTACTACTTTGCAGCCACCTCCCCACAAATAAAAAGGGAATTAAAATAATCAGATTGAGAAATTTGTCTTGGTTCCTGTCAATAGATAAGCACTGTGCATGCTCTAAGTAGCCACAAATAGATTTTAATTATTTTTTTAAAACCTTGATAGAATACCTTTGTGACTGAAATTAAGTCTTTGGAGGGGTTTCCAGCTTAAAAAAAAAAAAAAGAGAAAAGAAAGAAAAAAGTAGTTATAAGATTCTGGGCCTTGTCTCTCAGCACTTTACAAGAAGTCTGTACCTATATAACCAGTTTCAAGTTGTCTTTCCAGAGTGGTTCAACTCCCTGCAGCAGAATGAGCCAAGTGAATTATAACTGACTGACTTTGCTATAGGTGATCATTTCAGGAAGAGTCTCAACTGGTACCCCAGGTGGAGCTAGGGAGAAAAAGGGACAGTTCAGCTTCCCAGAGCATCCAGTGTCATTCTCAGCCTTGAAAACTATATGAAGGATGTGAAAGCACATCATCTGCTTAGGGCTCCACATTCAGTAGTGTCCCAGCTTTCTCCTTCACTTTCTGCTCTGGCAAATATTGGAAATTCCCAAAGAGGCTGACAGAAAAGCTGCTGATGCCCCCCATTAACACCAGTAAACTCCTCTAGATTACAGAAGATGCCTCCAGAAGCAGATAGATGTGGCCACAATGTACAACAATAGGAATAAGGACGTTGTCGTGACTCGACAGCTTTGGTACAACAGGTCACCAGTTTTTTACAACATTCTTCATATAGGCTTTAAAATCAGTAAAGATATATCAGCAAAACAAATAACACTGGAATAAGGACATTTATCCTGGTGTAACTGAACTATGCTTCATAGCTGACCTTGCTGAACTATGGAGTTCTATCACTGAAACTAAAAGGGTATGTGCAGAGAATATCCTAAAGCTGGCTGGTTTCAGTGGTAGAGCTATATGTAAAATCACAACACCACAAGGTGCTTGCTTAGATGTCCAGGGAATGCTTAAAAACCTTTAACTTAGGACACTTCACCTCTGTAGTATGCCTGGCTACTTCACTCCCATCACCCAACAAACCACACATCCTTTCAACAAAATTAAATATTCTTGGTGCCACAGCTTATAATTAGTAAAAACACTGAGGGCAGGGGAAAAAAAAAAAGTAAAACCAAAAATAAATCTAGCCAGGAGCACTGGATGAGAGCTCCATATTTATTTACTATTCCCTTTGTTGGCAGTTAAACGCATATTATTGTAAGCTAATGGCAATGTATGTTTTGCTGTATCAGTCCTGCCAGCTCTTTTCTTCCCCTCTTTTCCCCACTCTAAATTCCATTTTCCTTTTCAAGAGAGAGGGAGAAAAAACACACCAAGAAAGCAAACATGGACTTTGACTCTCACACAACATTTCCATCCCTTGAAATTCAACATGCAGTTGTATATGATTGGGTTTCCGTTTGCACTTAATGTTATTTTCTTGGCAAAGGTGAGCTTGGAGCTGGCTAGTGGAAAAACTCTCCTTTGCTCTATTTTGCCCACCTACTTGCCTTCAAAAGCCAAAAATCACAATCTGATGTACAAAGGGAACACTCAGTGGCTCCGAGTAGCCTGCCTTCTCCATTTATTTGCACTGTATATCCTCCCTTGAGTCTAGGGATGTATATAAATTCCCCTTCTTGTCTAGTCTTTCTGCTCTACTAACACGGCAGTATGATTGACACTGTCCATTGTCCACAACAAAACGAACAAATGTGAAATGACACCAGAAAGATGCCTCTATCAAACATTTCCAACTAGAGACAGGAAAAGAATGGTCTTATTCTTGCTCTAATTTCCTGACTGAAAGTATGACAACAATGTGTCTGAAAATATGACCACAACTTGTCTCTAATATAAATATCACTTGAGAGCTTAAAGCCACCTGGCCAAAGACCTTTTAAAACTAAAGAACTAGAAGTGGTTGTAAAAACTAAAAATATATAATAATCAATGGATCTACACAACACATAAGTGGGAAAAATGGTAATAAAAACGTCAGCTATGTATTGCCCGCTTCTTCTTTTCTATAGGCAACAGTCATGGTCTGTGCTCTTGTGTTCAATAAATGCCTCAGTAAGGATGACCATTGAATAAACATGCCCATGGGGACATCTGACACTGGCTGATTCTCCTGCTGACTGTCAGCACAGAAACTCTGTGCACCATCATAGAATTGTTCATTCTCATAGGATAAACGTTCCCTTCACAGACTGGAATTAAGTTCTAGGAGAAAGAGCTACATGCCAGTACCAGTCCAAGTTTGAGTAAAGTCTGTCGGTACTATTCCTTGCATGTCCTCCAGTGCTACTAAATAAAATATCAATCTTTCTTTTGCCATGCCCATGTATTTACTTGGACTCTTAATACCCAACATCCACACCAGGTCTGATTTCTGCTGCTCCCAAAATCTTTCATAAAAATGGATTAAATTGGAGGCAGAGGAACTCCACTTGGTGAAATCCCCTCTGTCTCTTGTTAAATATATTACAGCCTTACAAGACATAAATTTTCTTCACATAAACAGTGAATAATCTGCCTAGCAGTAATAGCAAGAAGTGCAAATACTTCCTTAGCCAAAGGCAGACTAATACTACACTGGCAAACCCATGTTCCCCACCTTAGTTAGGGAATGGTTAGAACAGTATAAAAGTGTAACACCAGTGGATAAAGCCTGTAGCATGCTGTACAGCCAAGAAGTAATATTTTAATTCATGTGGGGAAACATTTTTCTGTGTTGCAGAGACCAAAACTTACTTTAAAGCCCCATGAGAGCACAGATCTGGAAATGCCGTATAATTCTGTCTTAGTTGCCTCATGGAGCTGGAGTACAAACAGGTGACGTATTGTGTATTCTGGACTTCTCTTTGGAAAACTGGGCTCTAAACCACAAACATTTGTACACAGGCTCACCCTCTTACCAGGGCCATCATCTGTTTAAAAAAAAAAAATGCAGGGAAATCAGTGTGACAAGAGGATTGCCACATTCATGATTTTTGCTACTTATTCTGATACTGGGTGGCTTTTTATAAAATGAATTAAAAAATAAAAGAAAGCCCCAGCTCCTGGAAGCTTGAGAATTTCAGCATTCCTCTTCTTTTAGCTTCCAGTCCACAGAGTTATAGAGAAAATCCTGGGAAACATGAAACCTAAGTTATTTTTGTTTGAAAATATTTTATTTTATAACTGTCTTAAAAGTAAAGACAGTTACATGACCAGAAGCCCTGGTCATAACATTGCAAGGATGAACTTGTGATTTAAGAACCACTAGAAATTACAAGATTGGAGATCACTCCCCTGTATATTCCATAGGTTATGATCAAATCACTAGAATTATCCTGTCCACATATTATTTATTATGCATATTTTTCTGCCTGGAGAGAACTTCTGTTGAAACTTTGTTTTTTTTAAACAAATACAATAAAAAACAAAGAATTACTTCTAATGACACACATAATTCTGCCGGGGAATTCCTTATTTACTAGGCTACTTTAGACATTTGGGGCAGCCAATTCAAGCTGTCTTACATATATACAGTTGCACTACCAAGTACTGTGGATGTAATTCATGAGAGAGAAGCGTGTTCAATGCTGACAGTCTAGTTTTCGCCTAGTTTTGTTTTCTAATGGTCATCTGCTTTGTGTGAACTGCAATCCAGACACAGTAAGAACATTTGCTTAAAGTAGAGAAATGACAGATTTTTAGCATCCCCTGTGGCTCAGCAAACAAAATGACTCTAAGCTGGTACTTTGAAACCCCCTGGATTTTGCAGTTTGTAGGAAGTCTATTACATCCTTCTCCAGAAACTAACAACCCTGACGGTTTATTCCTGTCAAGTAGTATCTGGCAAGTGAGAAACTCACTTCAGTATGCAATGCCTTTTACTGATTATATTTTACATATAAAGCTATATTTTTACATTAATTTAACTGACCAAATAAATCAATATGGGAACAAGAACATCAGTTTGCTTGTTTCAGCATAAGGTCCTAGTAAACAGGGACCTGCACATACAGAGCCAAGTAATGTTAGAAACCAAAGCTAAGTCTGGAGATTCTCACATCATTTCTAAATCTTGTAAGCCACTCACAGCATTTAAAAAGCAGTCAGCAAACAATTTGCCTTTATGAGTTAATTTCCTGGTGTAAAAAGACTCTTTTTTAACCTACAAAAAAGGAATCACAGACTGTAGGCCAAGGTAGTCGACATGAGGCACAGCCTATATGAGAATATCTACTGGAGCAGTATTTGTAGGGTGCAGATTATCAGCTTCTCTTAGCTTGAACCCTGCTGTGGAATGTACTGACAAGAATCAAGCTTGAGATAACAGGAGCTGCAAGAGTCTCTGGGTCTTGCGGCATAGATAAATCTTCATGGAGCAAACACCTTCAGATGCTTTAAGACCTCCTTGTTCCAGAAGTTCTGGACACTTCACTAGGGGTGACTGACTTCTCCAGTCGCTATGAGCAAGAATACTTGTGTGCACCTCCTGCTTCTTTCCTGTGCGGCTGGTGTGAGCTACAGGTGATCTTGCCAGGTTTCAGTGCTGTTTATCTTCTCCAGGCTGGCTGGATTAAAAATGATCCTGTATGTATGCTAAAGTCCCTTACTTGGTCCCTGGTCACACCAGCTTTAACAAGCTCTACCACTTACTGAAAGTCTCACTGCAATTGATATGGTTTTTTCTCTACAAATCCTCTGGCATTTGAGAAAGATGGTTATCTGAGCACCTTCTCTTTCATTTTTGTATCTCTACCTTGAACTTAAAAGTATATTCTCAAATTTATGGTGTATTTGTGTATTTACACGGGAGAAAAATGTCATGCTAATTTAGACCTTAACCCTGCAACTGCTTCCACATGCATTTGCATTTACTAGCATACCATTCCCTGGAATGAGTGGATTGCAGCAAGCTGGTGTCAGTGGCAGCAAGCTGAAGCCTGCTTCAAACTGTTCGCAGGATCAGGGCTTTCTCCTCCTGGAATGCATCATTGTAAAGGAGCACACTTTTCAAATAAAGCTTCTGCATTCAGGCACTGACACTCACTGGAGAGTCTTAAATGCTTCTTTTATGTAACTAAAGGTCAAACTGAACCTCCAAACGTGGAATTTCTGACATCCAATTAAGTAGCCCACATTAAAAATTGGGCCAGTGTTTAATTATGCTTGGAGAATACATGAGTTCAGCTGAGACAATTCACAGTCACCTCATGTGTTTCTCAGTGTTTTCAATGGTGGAACTGAATAAATATTCTTTTGCTCCACAGATGCACTGGATCAAGGTTGAGCTTGTTACACATAAAAAATAAATCAGATCATATTTCCCTGACTTCATTTTTCCAGCTTTGTCATTCTGTCTAGGAGCATACTGCATGGTCAAATGACCCATGGCTATGCATGTTAATAACCCTTGAAAAACTATGCATACTTGTGTGCAAAATCCTTTTTGTTTTTTCCAAAGAAATAGTCAAAGTGCACCTAGTGAAAGATACTTTTCTTTCTCTCTTTTTTCTTTTTTCCTTTTTTTTTTAATTAAAGCCTGTGTTTCAAAAACCCTAAGTAGAACCACAACTCTGGTGCTGCTTTTCAAATCAAAAATACAGTACAATCTTCACAGGATATGGCTCCTGGCCAGTTGTTTAATGCTTGCAGGTCAATAGACAATCAACCCAGCTTCTGCTGCAGAATTGACAAACCACGTATCAGGCACAGGAAGAGTAACAACTTTCACCTAAGGTCCTCTGTTGAATTCCTGGGCCCTCAGCCCCTTTTTATTTTTATCATTCACAAAAGTCTACCATGAGCTTCCTCCAGGCACAACAGCCTATCTGCATGACTGAAATAAAATGACACCCCTGGTAAGCGGTGGGTGTCTGGTCACTCAGAAGCCAGGCTAGCTGTTCATCATGCTCTTCTATTTCAGTCTGACAAAGAGATTTAGACCCACTTCTCCCAGTTTAAATTATTTGTGGATGAATGAATCAGGAATAATTTCCTCCAAAATATTTTTGATTAATGGAGTCATGACACCAAATACCAGTGCAGCACCAGTCTTGATAAAATCCAGTAACCTACTTCAGCAGGTTTGTCAATCATCTGTGTTTTAAGGTAAATATCTCTTTTCAAAAACAAACGTTAAAAGTCTTCGCACAAAAATGTTCCCCAAAACACCAACAAAAGAGTAGCCTTCCTTTTATGATGTTTTTTCCCGGTATTATTCCCAGCCTGTTTAAAAGTAACAAACCTACTGGTAAGGGAAGATTTCTGCTGAGAGGCACCTGAGAAGAGTAGAAAACACTAATACAAACAGGACCCAATGCCTGCTACTGCCCAGGGAAATCACTGGACTATTTCACTCCTTCTAACCACTTCCCCTCATGGCAGTCATACAAGGGAAATAAACAACACCAGACCACCATTCAACACTGCAACCTCTTACTATAATGGGATGTGCCTCAGACTAGATACACCAGCACTGAAGCAGCATAAGAAGCTACTAATATTTCAGTTTATATTATTGTCCAGATTATTGGGAATACTGCCTCTACTATATGATAATAGTAATACCCTGTAATTCACTCCAGCGAAGCTGCAGCAAAGTCTAGCAACATAAGCACAGAGGTTTCAACTCTGTCTGTGCCCCTAGGACACTATCCAGCAACGTATAACTATCTCTGTGCATGCTGCTTCCATTAATGCTGAACGGATAGCTGTGACCTGGAAGAGAAATAACCGGGTGAAGAATCTAACAGTGAGTTCTGAGCACACATGCATCCAGTCGATGCTGAGTTATGCCTTGTGGTGCAAAGACTTAATGATTCTTATTTTTTCAGTGATGAGCGCTGATTGTCTGAGTGGCTAAACCCTGATATTTATCCATGAGTTTGATGTGCACCTTCTTTGAAGGAGACCCTGATTAGCTCCATTAGCAGCACTCACAGCTGTTCCCACCTGCTTTTACTAGCCAGGAGAGCTGCTGTTCTATCAGCTGTTGCTTTCAGTGGTTTTTCAGGAATTTCTAACCTTTGTGCTGTTTGAGGGTTCTGAGCATAAGGTGTGAGGACTGTGCCCACCTGAGCGATAGAATTGCCTTCCCCATCTAGCTCTAGCTACAACAGAGAACATGGATAGTTTTGCAAAGATTTAGAGTTCAGGTCTGTAGTTCACTTAATCTAAAGGAAATAATGATCCCTGTATGGTATGTGAAAAGTAGATCCCTTCTAGGCTGCCTTTCTTGCTACTAGTGTTTGTACTACTGGAGGAGGAGATCAGAATGGCAAAAACATCAATTTCTACCCCTCAAAGGTTCTTCAGGATGCCACCTTTCAGCAAGGACTTTCCTATCCACATATCACAGGTGCAAATGTGTAGCAAAGCAACAGCAGCAAAAAAAACCCAAATGTGAAATAAAGGAAAACCAGTCAAAACCAATAAGTACTTGTATTCAATCGTTGCTGGTACATTGCAACATGCAGAACACGAGACAGATAACAGAAGCTGGGCTCCGTGTCTAAGCTTTTCCTTTACCTCAAGAAACAAACTCTCACCTGCTTGCTGATCTGCTTCCCCCACAATTCCTATTTTTTCAATAATACGTAGAATTGTGTCTTTAATACGGTCAACATGGTACAAAGGGCACAGATTGGGGAGTTCTAACTTCAGGTCACAATGATTTCTGGCAAGAAAATTACTTGAGCTTTGGAAACACAAATGTATCTTCAAAGATTTGAGGGCCAGTCGCTGTTTCTGCATGTTTGTTTCTTTTCCTTATGTGACATTGAAAAATGTGATTCCTCCTGTAAAGGGAGGAAAATTCCAATATCCATCATTTTGAAGGATTACCATCAGTGCCATTACCTTGTGAGTGCAGTTCTACCCTAAATTACTTTTTGTCTTAGGGCACTCTGAAAGTGCCCTAAGTGAAACTGAGCATGAGACTTGAAATTAAACCGGATTGTGAACAGAAAGCCTGGGAACCGTTCCCCTTTCCGTAAAGTTGCTGAAGCCTTTTTACTTTGCAACAGCACCATATAATATATTTCCATTGGTTTGGAAGAAAAAGCTCATTTGTTTGAGTGGCTTGGAGAAATGGAATTGTTATGATTTACAAAGTTAAGTAAGAAGTTCTTTTTAGTTTGATGCTCAAATGCCAGTTTTCACCTCCTTTCTGTTAGTGTTTCAGTCCTTCATATGCTTCTGAGCAATTTCATTTGCATAAATCTCTGCTGGCTTTCTCCAGAATTAATCAGCACACATGCAAGCCTAATACATTTTTCTATCTTTTTCACATTTTTCACAGAACTGAGACTGAAAACGTAAAGTTTAATTTCTACAATAAACTGAGGACAAGATTTTCAAAAGTGCCTCGGCATTTTTGCTCTCACTGAAATCAGCACTTGAAAATTCAGCCCTTCCTGTGATTACAAGCAAAACCATAAAAATGTAAGCTGGTGCAATCTCATCTTCTCTGTCTGGCTTGAAACAACGTCTGAGGGTTGTGAACTTCCCACCTCTCATCCTAGAGGAGTATATCTGAAACTAGAAGATGACAGCCTATGCTGACATTGTTAACTCTTCCACAGCTAAGTATGTCATCAGAAATGCTCAGCTGAACTTCTGCAGTCTACCATTTGTTTTCCTCAGTGCCATTAGAAAAACCCATCTAGAACCTAATATGTACCTAGTATCTTTCTTCACAACCCACTGGAAAGAGTGGACTAGTTCATACAAATTACAGCAGAAGGGAACTGAAAACACACAAGGCAGTTGAGACCAGTAGAGCTCCCCCAATCTCCAGAACACCTCCAAAATAGCACTTTCTTCCTCTTTCAAAGAGAAAGTCCTTTTTGCTGCCACCATGCTCCAGCCTGATGCATGGGCGATGTGAAAGGTTCTACAATAGAAAATATGATGCTTCAGAGACCACAAAAACCTTATTCCCTACCAACACCAAGCTCTCCAATCAGACAGGAAATAAAAATAACTGAAAGACATTTATTTGAAGCTCTTTCATTTTAAACCAAGCTTACAATTTATGGAAGCATAAGACAGAACCTGGGGGGATGTTGAGGTTGGCAATAATTGATGAAAAACTTGTGCTGGGAAGGTACCATTTCCACAAAGGACAGCAGAGCTCTAACACACTTTATTAAGCAGCTGAGCAAGAGTTCTTGGTACTCTTCCTCAAAAATTACATAGCTGCTAGTTGGACTATGTAAAGGCACGACATTGTCCTCAGATGTACTCTCCCTAGGATTGTAGAAGTTCACAGGCTATAAATACAATTACGTCAGTATACTTCTTCCTTTATTTGGAAACAAAATGTGGTATTACTAAACTGCCTTGTTCTCAGGTTGCCCAGATGACTCTTATGCCATTCTTGCTGCCTCTTACTCAGCTGACACAGTGCCACAATGGTAGCATTAGAAAAGTTTCTGCTGTCATACTAAAAATAATTTCACAACCCCAGTCTAGGCAGATTTACAAGCAGTTAACAGTCTGATAATTTCAGTGGATCACATATTTGGTAGGATTTTGGAAACATAATCTATTTGTTTTCATTTTTGCTTTTGCCTTGCTTTTTTCTGTCATTTACTCTTGCCAACAAGTGTGTTGAAATGTAAAGGAAATCTATTTTATGTACTGTTATAGCTTTTTCAAACCACAGCCATCGAGTAAATATTTGCAGATATTCTGTGGTTTAATTAGTTGGCTATGGTCTGCTCAAAGCGCATGCATAACACTGGTCTATTGGCAGAACACCACCACTAAGGAATGTCTTTGTTTGTTTCTTCCCTTTTGTGTACTTAATATTTGCCATTACCTGGTATATCAGATTAGGTGCGTTATATGAATATTCTGATTCGGGCACTGAAGTTTGGAAGTAACTGTGTAGATCCTCTTCCTCATGTTTCTATGGTTATTTATAAATATTATGGCCAATTTCAGTCAATATATGCTATTTGTAAATGAAATATACTTTTTTTCCAAGTTGCTGAAAGCTGTTTTCTTTCAAAACTCATTTCAAAGTACTCAGAGAAATTCAGTCAGCTCTATATTAATGCCATTTAGAGGATGCCCAGTGCAAACACAGTTATTAGGTGCCAGTGTTTTCCTATTTGGACCAGTACACCACTTCTAAGCATTGTTTACCTCTGTACTGGGTTTGTGGGGGAGGACAAGTAGGAGGAGTGGAAAGGCTGCTATAATGAAATTTAAGATAACCAAAAGGTCCTTTGGCAGTTTCTTTATTCCTTGAAAAATTAGTGCATTTCCTGGAAAATTAAAGGAAACTTGATAGGTATCACTCCAGTGGAAACCATTTGTCATCTATTGTCCAGATATGAGGAATGTTACTTTTCCTCTTCTACACAGGCTGCAAGTAGCAATCCAGCTGAATGCTTTGTGGGGACTGGAAGGCCAATGGAGACCAAACACAATCATCAACTCTGGCTTCCTGGATGAAACAAGCCATGGAATTTCAAAGCCTATAACTCCTGCTACAGCAACAAGCATGGTCATCAGAAAGACATCCATTCTTGATTTAAAGACTTCCAATGATGGAGATCCACTATGTTCCGGGATAAATTTTTCCATACTTGTTAAATAACCTCATTCTTCAAAATGAAGCCTTGCTCCTGCTTTGAACAGATCTATTTGTTGGCTCTTCATCTGTCAGAACAAACTCCATAATTACAGTCTTTTCATGGTCAAAAATTATACACTGTGAACAAGGTATTTCTCCTCAATGGAGAGCCTAAACTACTTTCATGTTTTGATGCAAAGGAGTGTTATTTATTAATTATTCTTTATCTTGCCCTTTAAGTACTCAATGTATGGAACTAGTCTCCATAAAGAGACCATGTCATGCTTTACCACAAGGATAGCTGATATCTGCTCTTTCCTGCCTTTAATATGGTTATTACTATTAATATTATTTTAAGAGTCAAGAACCCCTCCATATGGCTTCAACACCATCCATCACGCCCTCCAACAGAACTGAAATAGATGAAATACCAAGATGAACTGTCAGCATGAAGATCTTGTTCATAGATATCAGAATGATATGATTAATCCTATTTCCAGGGGCCGTCACTCAGTGTAAGAATACTCACAATCTACTCAGTACTCTGTATCCCATTCTGTTTAGCAATTAAAATTGTGAAAGCAAGAAGCTGTTCATTTCCCCAAGCTTTTGGACAGGAATAGAGCTGAGCAGTAAAGCAAAGTTCTTGGAAAACCTCCATCTCTTTTCTTTTGCTTGTGGGTAGCTTGAGATATTCTCAGATTTATTTGAAAGGACTTGTGAACTTCTGCCATTTCCCTCCTAAAATAACTTATGAGAAGTCTGCTGTTAACATTTCATTATTTAATTTAGTACACTGCATTGTGTAAGTTGTTTACAAAAACTAGTCATTACTTTTTCTGTGCCATGATTGGTTTTACTCTGCAAAGGTCAAATTAGGAACTTTACACAGAAATAAGAAATGTTTCAGACAGTGCTTTAATAGCCATATATAAAACAGCCTTCTTGTGAATGTTACAGACTAAGTATCAGAGAAGAGATCCAACAGCAGCAGGCACATGTTTTGGTGTGGGATCGTAAGTCTGGGATGAACAGAGACAAACAGTAGAGCTGCATACACAGCTGCTCAACACACAAAATCCTGCTTCTTCCAGCACCTTCCTGGTTGCTGCATCACATATTGCTAATTACACTACAAATATTCTTGCTGCTTCATGTGCATTCAGGAAAAATGGATGCAAAGGCATTGTGAAGAGGCCTGAACTGAGAGTCAGTCTGACAGCACCTGCTCAGCAATAGAAAATGGGGTCAGGATGTGGACAGCCAGCTGGCACATTTTGGAGCAGCATTTGGAGCAATCATAGACTTATTTAATAACACTTCGATAACTGGCACCCTAGGACCAAGGGAACAGAGACATGAATTACAGCCACTTGTTTCTGCTTCCTAAGAGTTTGTAAATTAAGGAAACACTCTGTGTTTCTTATGTAGAAGTACCCTTTAAAGATAGCATTCTTTCTACATTTAGAGCTTTTTCTGGCAGTCTCCTAACTAGTGCCTGAATACAGTTCAAATCCAGTCCCAAACTTGACATTTCTGCATGCTTCTATCCAGTATAATCTCAGGCAAAACTCCATTGGCTTTGAGGTTTTTGCTTGAGCAAGAACATCAGGTTTGACCTTCAAATTGCACAGTAACAATAACAGGTCAAAACAGAGACTTTTTTTAAAAGAACACAATAGAAAAAATCCAGCCTGTTACAGAATGTTTTCTGCCACTGAATCTCTCTTCTCCCTAAACAAACAGAAATAAACTATTTTTTTCCAGAACTGCTTTGTCATCCCTTGAAGAACCTCTTTGGAGTTCAACTTTTGTTACATCAGCACCTCTCTGAGTGCCCATGCTTGCACCAAGTTCAGCAGTACAGTCAGAAGACTCTAATTCCTATGTAGCCTAAACCAGCTATACATCCACGTAGTTCTGTGGCAGAGTGGGAGTGAGAGCTCAGCTCTCATCCAGTCCTCTGTCCATTAGTAAATGTTTTTTTTCCCCTTTTCGACCTTAAAACAAGAAAAGGGGAGGGTGTGGTTTGGAATCCAGACTAATTTATCTCCTCTGTAAATCTTGTGAATTTATATCTAAACAACTGTTCTATAAAGAAAACCCTTTGACTGATTGGTCCCATGTGTCATAGGTCTGGGTCAGATAGGTATCTCTTCACTAATTCCATGAATGTGAGAGAGAGACCAGAATAAATTTCATGCCAAATCTATGTTTATTTCATTAGACTATTAACTACATGGGACAACAAAACCTGCCACTGAAAGGAGGAAAGTGACTTTATACTGTGGAGTATACCAGGTAAGTAACTGTAAGTGTATGAGCTAGTCCATCATTTCATTCCATTCATTCATCCACTCACACTTTTTTATTTTTTATTTCTGACATGTAAGTTAGAATTCCACTTTCCAAAACAGCCTGAAACTCCATCTTTCCAATGGCTGGAGAACAAATACTGAAGAATGCTCAGATCACCCATCTTAGACCAGTGTTTGACTACATAGTTCAACAAGAGGCACTTTATCTTCTCATTCAGACTTGCCTGATGCTGAGGTAGGGGTGAAATCTTGGCCCCTTGGAAGGCAAAAGCAAAATTCCCACTAATTTCAACAGAAACAAGGTTTCTCACTTCATATGTGCCAGCTAAGAAAAGGAAGCCTAGAAAAGCAGTAGTTCTGAGTTGGGTTACCAAAAACATTGTCAGGCAGACTGAAAGCCATGGCCTAACAAGGAACAGCAAATCATGAATTTAGATCAACTACTCTAGTTATCTTTTGCAGCTTTGAGGAAAATAATTGCCCACAATCTGCTTAAGCCAGTAGTAGAGTTGTGCTGCATCATGAATTAATTATGGAGTGTGATGTTTTAGGGAAGGGCAGATCTCCTTCAGTTTTCTTGCCCTGAGTGTTTCTGGTGAAATATACAAAGCAGAACAATCTCATGTTTTAACATTTCTATAAGTTATAACACAGCTTGTACAAGTGTGACATGTCCCTCATTTGTCTTGAAGATTGATGGGAATTGCCCATTCTCTCCTTAGCCTGTGAATATTTTCTTTAGCAAGTGAACAAACCTTACATGAGAACTCTATTGATGCTTGGATCCATTTCCTTGAAACACATTTTACACTACTCAGGAAAGAAAGCTGAACCTTTAGACAAACCTGTAGACAAAGTGCTGTCCAACACCTCAAGCACTGCTGGTAAAATACCTGGTTCTGCTGTGCTTTTTAATGCTATTTTCTTGATCTGCTTTATGGTACCACATTTTGGTAGGACCTGAATATCCTGGTGTATAAAGTTGACCAAAACTGAGAGTACACAGTGTCCATAGAAAATGAGTTTTTCTCTGCCCTGTCTTTGTTAATTAAGATCTCTGATTCGACACATTTTTTTTTCCCCAAATGCATTCATTTGTGATTTTAAGATCAATTTATTTCATGGCTTTTTGTTGTTCTTTAGCATGGGGTAGATTGGATTTTGGCAGGGTTGGAGAGTCTTAAGACAGGACACTGTCAGAATGGCATTACTTTCACATGTTTTTCAAAGAGGAAGATTTTGTATTGTTTCCCACTGATGGCCACACCCTTTTCCGCCCTTGAAAGGCCTTGCATGGTCAGATCCTTTTGCCAAGCTCTCTCTCCACAGTTCCACAATTGTAATGGTATTTATTAGCTTCAAAATGAGCCCTGTGGGCCCGCAACTTAAAGCAGAGATGATTGTTCCCTATTTTGATTAACATCACTCAGAGTCGCTACCAATGAATAGACCACGTCTATGTGCATACTTAAGTCTGTCAGCACCCAGCACAGAAGACTTTTAGATATTATATCCTCTAGTTACTTCTGTAACAACACTGTTAATATTGTTAAAATCTGACAAATTTAATTTGGTGATTTCCCTCTCCCGCAAGTGTTTTTGACCACGCCGCATCACAACAGTTAGCTGATATGGGAAAAAAGTTGTATTTCAGTCCTGACAAGTGTTAGTGAGGATGAACTCATTGGACTGATAGAGTCATAGAAAACATGAAGTGCCTAAAATATTGCTAAATCTACACCCAGCCTCAGATTTTCTTCTGTATTCTTCTACTTTCCATTCCAGACTATGTTCATCTTTATGCTTGCCGTCATACTATCTTTTAATCTTTTACCCATTCGTTATAAATCTTGGTATCGTTAAAACAACAGAACTGAATCATGCTAAGGCATACATCCTGACAGGACGGAAAGCTACAAAACAGGAAGTCTTTAAGATAAGTCCATAGCTCAGAAAGTATCACACAGAGGCCCTAATAACTACTGAACTGTAGAATTACCAGTTTTGCCAAAAACAACAGATTTCCTTCTGATCTCAGAGCAACCGTTTCTACACAAATCACATGTGGAGGCATTTTACAGGGGTTATGCTGTCTATGCCTCTTTTGTTTTCTCCTTGTATAGATTCTAATATTTTGACACTACTTCTCCTCCCATATATATGACCTTGTAAATTAAATTTATAGCTTCACAACTTAGGTCAGATCAGTACAGTTTGTTCTAGTTTGGAATATAGAATAGGAAGGAGTGTTCTTAATGAGTTTAGGATAGACATTACTGCTTGGGAATGGAAACAGACTCCACCAATCTCTAGAACAACAAACAGGGAGTTGGGAATCCCTTATTTCGTCTTGGCTGGCTATGTGAACAAATCATTAAGTGTTTCTGTGGCTCCAGTTTACCCATCAGTGAAGAGGAAATCTGGTCATTCCTGTCTACTTCAGAGGGAATTGATCTGCACTAAGCACTGATGTATTGGCAGAAATGACTATAAACATATAAGTCTAGTTCTCAGTGGTAAATGATAAAAGTTAAATCGATTCACTGTTCAGAATGACCCTGAGCCCAACACTCCTTTCCTATTCTGAGCATGTTAATTCTCACCCATGCAGTACTTATCGGATATGTCTTTGGTGCTATCAGGCCCTTAGCTTTATTACCGTGCTCATAGTGTGCTTTATCCATCTCCTGTAGTGAACACGGTGAGTGCTGTAGATACCCTGGTATTGTTCATTGCCAGAAAGGGAAAACCAGTTCTAATAAAAAGATTAGGACAACCACTCTATATGTCATGTGCCAGTTTGTAAAGACTTCGGGAGAATGGACAGAACATTTGGCCCACTCTTCCTGAAAAGATGATTTGCCAGGCTTTAAATTTCCCTCACTTCAGCCTAATTTCATATATTGCTATTGGGTGTATACACTATTCACCACTGGAAGTTTTATAAATAACAGTCTCAGACTGTACAGTCACTATGCAGAGACAAATGGTGAAACAGAGGCAGTATAAGAAGTCAGGAGCCGCTCACATATTTGGGTGAAGAGCACAATTCAATATACAAAAACTGCACAGGCTGTCTTGTCATGGCTAGTGACAAATCATGGTTAAGGCAGCTTCACATAAAGCTGCATATGTTTGTTTTTTTTCTCTGAATCTTTCCCACCCCTGTTCCCACCCCAGACTACTGCAGCATTTTGGCTGCCATTTTCAGACTAAAGGAGACAAAGTTTAGCAAGCAGTACAAAAGACCAGGAGTCAGCACACTTGGGCTTTACACTTGGCTATGCCAGTGACATGCTGTTTGACCTTTTCCATCACCTCATGGAAATGAACAGCACCTCTGTGTGCAGGGTATAATGTATAAGAAACCCCCATCCTCCAAAAATAAAATAAACCAAATAATTGTTACTAAATATCAGAAAATGCACTCACAGAGAAAACAGTTGGCAGAGGACCCTGTACAGAAGTGTCATTCTTTCCATTTTATCTTCCTCTCTTGTTTAACTTTCTACTTTATATGTTAATTCTACAAGTATTCATCAAAAAAATAAGTATCATTCAATGCTCATCTTTCAGGTCTAATACTAGTGCAGTCCTTACCCAGGTAAGGACTACCCACTTTCTAAATTAATAGTTGCTTTTTTAAGACTCTCATTGCGAGCAATGGATAACAGATCATGCAGTTTACACTGATAAAGAAAAAAAAACAAACAACCAAAAACCAAAAAAGCCCGCCCAGTACCTTATAGCCTTTTTCATGTACTTTTCCTTCTTTTCTCTGTTAGTCTTCTTTAGATCTTGTTTTCAATGCCTGGGAATAAAAAATGAAACACTTAAAACCTGTCTAAACAGAATAGCCAAAATAATAGAGAGGTGATATCACAGGGTTCACTGCAAAATAAATTTTTGTGAGGATTACATTGAAAAGGTCAAATCTGTCCCTAGTACATATCCTGCAACATGACAGGACTTCCAGACTGTCTGCACTGCAGGAAGGTGTTCATCCTGCACTCCAGGCCAGGATCAGTTCGGTGCACATTTGGAGGAAAAATTAATTCTTTGTTGCCATTATGTCTTTTTCCTTAAATCTGATAGAAGTCTGTACATGTCATAAATAATCAGGATGAAAGCAACAGGCAGAATGGAGGTAAAACGGTCAAAAGCTGTCCAATACATGTTGATTATCCACACCCCTCTACAGTTTTGTCAGTCAATATAAATAAATATTGCATTTGTGTATATTCACTTGTCAAATGTAATTAAATAATACAGACTTAAATGTATCTAGTAACATATATTTGTAAGTATACATATTATCCTATCTGTGTTTGAAAACTCCAAATAAAAATAACTAGTAAATTTTTCCAACCCTACCATGAAAAAAGAAGCCCTTGTTTTCTCAAATGTGTAACAATCATATAACCCAAACCTTAACCACAAAGTGACAAACTCTGGGATCAGTAGATCCTGAATCCAAATGAGCAGGCTTGAGTCATTCTACAGGGTAGAATGTGGGGTCACAGCACTAGTACCCTGATTCTTAGACTCTGCTTTACAGTTCACTCTTGGTTAAAGCTGCACTAGAAATAAATTGGGCTGAAGGCATCTGAAAACACACTTTTCCTTGGCAGTGAGGTCATCTCTTCTATTCCATCAGCTAATAGGTAAATTGTATAACAGGAAAATCCAAGCTGAAATACTCAAACTGCCAAGGATTATGAATTCTTTGTTTTGCTTTGGAAACAAATGCACAGTAGAGACTAGAGTCACAGCGCAAGGAAGACATAACAAAGGCTTTGTTTGTAAGGGGATGGAACCACTGCTCTCCGGTCGTGGATGAGGTTGGCTGATGTGTTTTCCATAATATTCAACTGAACAATCTCAGCACTCAATCCTGGCCAAATACTAATCTGCTGAATTTATTACATTGGGGTTTTTAAATTAAAATTACCATCTGTAACTCATGTGTGGTAAACAGCACAGAACATGTGACAAGAAAAAAAGCACCTCATGAAAAGGTGGGCAACTTCCCCTTGGTCTGAGGAGCCCAGAGAACTGTGACACACATGCTGAATTTTTTCTTGCTGAGCAGAACGCGCAACAGTTTAATGAGGTTACTTGTTAAAAACCCTCTGTTCACCTCAGTAATGGTCTGTGCAGTCCAGGTCTGGAAATGTAGTTGGTTTGACCAAAGTGATATTATCAACTGAACAAAGCCAAATTTCATAGGAAAAGTGCCATTGTAGCCAGAAATAATACATATACACACACAAAGGAAAATCCCATCTTGAGTTTTGGGGTTTTTTTGTTTGTTTTGTCTTGTTTTGTTTCAAGATTTCTTCTCTCACAATCATAAATATTCTTAGCACAACAAAAGCTGATTCAATATTGCAGCTATACCATCTGAGGTGGGTGAAGTCCCTGGCCACTAAACACAGGGTATTTGAACTTTTGCAGGCCCACCATGTCACTGAGCATTCCTAATCAATAAAGCTGCTGGTGGTGACTCTGTTGTCTAATTCCTGTTATTCCAAGCAAGGCTGGGGGATTGAACCTTTTTTCTCTTTCATTACAACTTTTATACAAGTCCTCTCTTCAGAAAAGCAGTCTTCTAAAAACAGCAAGTCTATTCATCTCCAGTTGAACAAACCTACAAGGTATGAATGCCAGTTGTTTGTCCCCTGCATGCTTTCAGTTTGACTTGTGCCAAACCATGCGTTTGACATGATTTCTGCACAGAAGGAGACATAGGTCTGGACTCAGTAGAAACATGTCATACTGCACATGCACACAGAGGTACAAATTACCTGCAAAATTGTGCTGGGTAAAACTGGACTAAAAAAAAAAAAATGTTTTGAGAACAAGTCTGTTTCCAGAAATGCTTTTTTATTCACCTTCTTTTGTTCAATTGCCTGCAAATCCTGTGGGTGATTAGTTAAATCCACTTTCTAATGAGGGTATCACACAAGTGATTCTGTCTTACTGATCCCAGGGAGTCAGGAGTCTCAGGAGCTACCCAGGCAGGGCTCTTCTGCCTCTCCCACGATATTATCACTTCTGGTTCATATTTCTTTGTACAAATAAGAACAAAAAGAATGGGACCCCTGACATGCTAGGTGTTGTGCAGAGAGAATCTATTCATACAGTCCCCTGTGTAAAAATGAGGCACTAAGAACTGGTCATAAAGTCTCCTCATACCATCAAAGGAGATGAACATATTCAAATGACAACACATCTATGGGATAGGATGGCTCAACTCTGTAGGTGCTCATCAATCTGCTCTCTAGGAAGAGAGCACTTACACAAAAAGGTAAAGTTTTTTAGGGTTTTAGTGACAACTACTGCTAGATAAGAAAAAAACGGTGTTTAAGGATAACAAGAAAAGTCTTCCTATGCTCATTTTGCAAATGAGAACAAATGAAGCTAAAAATATGATCAGTCACTTCTTCAAGACCACATAAACGGTTAGACGAAAAGTTAAAAGGTTCTCAATGCATTCCAATAAACAACAATGAAAATACATAATTGAATTATTTCACACTTTGTGCTTCCTGTCCGTTTCTCTGTGAAAAGAACACTGTCTCTGTTGTTTTCTTTCTTCCTGACTTAAGTCAAAGACATAGAAATTTAGGCCACTTTTCCTAATTCCTTGGCATTTATTCCTAGAGAATTTGTTTATGTTGTTCAGGCTTGATGTGGCTCTGAGCAACCAGCCCTAGGTAGAGATGTCCCTACTTGTGTAGGAAGGTTGGACCAGATGACCTCTAGAGGTCCCTTCCAGCTGAAAACATTCTATGATTCTATGATTCATTTCACTGATGCTTCACCTAAGATCAGTGTAAGACCTGCAACCAGTTTGGGTGAATTCTGTGTCAGGTCTTAGATGTAACTGTTTCAATGCAAAAAGACAACAGAAATAATATCAGAGTTTTCAGCAGAGGGTGTTAAGATTTTTTCAAGCCTATAATGCAAACATATTCTTTTGCACGAGATTTCAGTTTCATTGACTCACATTCTACAAATTAGAGATCTTTGTTCTTTTCAGTTTTAAGACTAACAGAAAATAGAAATAAGTTTTAAAGATCATGCTGCTTCTATCTGTTCAGCTGAGACATTAGCACAGAAATAGCAGAAGGACTCTTGTGGAAAAGTACCAGAATAAGCATTTGTCTCACTACCTGGAGACCAAGAGACAAGTTGTTTTTAATGGTGAATTATAACAAATAAAATAGCACCTAAAATGGACTATTTGGTAAATAGTCCATTTGGTAAAAAGAGCTCATGAAATTACAGAAACGGTGTTGAAACCATCAGTTACTCATAACAAAAGCCAAGCAGAAAAGAATACATTTCTCAAATTTTTCAGAAACCTACCTCCTTGCTTAGATGGGCTGTCCAACGACTGTTAGAAGCAAGATCTGAATTTTAATTCAAGAGATCAATCCATGACATCGCAGGTTTCCATTCTCACACCAAGGTAGAGTGGAAGACCGTTGAGGCTTAAGACAACAGGCATGAAGGTCACAGCAGATTCAGAGGAACCCTGGTGAAAAGAGCATTGCACAGACATCAGAATCACTGCAGGCTGCCACATTTGACATTCACACCGGCAGGAAAAGCCTGTGAGTTTAGCTCTGACTCTCTGGTATGATGAAATGGCCTAAAATCAACACCAAGTCTAGTTTTAATTCTGTCCTTTAGGACTCCAAAGTTTTTTTGAAATAAGATAAATTAAGCCATTTTAGATGTCAGTGACATATTTTTCCTGTTTAAAAAAGAATATTTATCTAATAATGACAAATGCGTGCTAAAATCTAACCCTCCAAATTATTAAAATATTGTAAATTATATTTTTTATGTAGTTGAGAAACATATGTGTTTATTGTCAAACTCATATAGAAAGTTAAAGCACTAAGTAGACCATTGCACTGTAACTAACACTGAACAGATAACCAGCTTCTGATAGCAGGACCTCTTCTATGAAATACCAGAAGAAATATTACCCTAATTCCTGACCATTTAATCAGTTCTCCAAAATGACTAGTTCATTCAAAATTAGTAAAGAGATTGGGATTTGAATATGAAGGAAAATCTCTTTTCCTCTTATAATCAGTACATGAACAGGAAATCTGGGTTACCTCTTAACTATAAATAAAAGATAGTTGCGAGAAGAGAACATGATCACCAGAAGCTGATCTTCTGTGGTTTTCACTTTTATGTTTAACAGGTCAGTTTTAAATGAAAAATATCTTCAGTTTTTTTTGTTTTGTTTTGACTATGAATATTATTTTATTTTATATAACCAGGAACATTAAGATATTTTAAATAACTAACAAAACATTTTGGTGGTCATTTTGTGCATTACAGTTTAATTCCATATTTTATCAAATTACAGTCCTGATGGTTAACAAGCAAATAGTTAGTAGGCATCTAGTAAAATGAAATATTCTGTTCATCCTTTTCTAGCATAATTCGAATTTCATCAAATTTTGATAGTTAAGAGTCCTAAAGTTTTGTTACATAACTTCTTAAATAAACACATAAGGATAATACTATAGCAAAAAAAAAAAAAAAAAAGGTTAAGACCAGGGAAAAAACTTAGTAGAAATAGACCGGTGAACAACAAATTGTTCACTGTTTTTCTAAAGTAGCATTAAACCAAGGCTGAAGTGGATTATTCTATAGGTTGTTTCTACCAGGACCTCATCACTGATCATATTTAAAAATACCCCCTGTGCATGAGGAGGGGAACACAACAGCTAGGCTGTTATTAGTATTTAGCTATGTGCAGCAGAGAGAGTTACAAAGATTGACATTTGTGTTTTTGACTTTAACATAATGGAATTGGTGTGTAACTCCCGTCTCCCCAGCCATTAAGGGTCTGTCAGCCTTAGTCAGTGTCCCAACGCCCTCTCACTCATCCTTCTTAAAAGTAAATGAGTTGTTATGCATCTGAGGTTTCTTCCAGAGGCAAGTCCAGCAGGGTCCTCCTTCCCTCTAACTTGCGTCGTCCAGAGTTTTTGTGTTTTAGTAACTTGAAACATCCTGTAAAATCTATCAGGATTAGTTTCCAGTATAGAAGCACTTTGTACTTGATCCAAGCTAATCAAATGTACTTCAGATACTAAGCTCCAGGGTTTAAGTGAGCACACCCAACATATTAAGCAAAAATGACCTTCTTAGTGTGGCTACTATATCCTCCTCTTTGACCCCTTTTGACACAATTTTGGCTGAGACGAGAGAGAGAGTTAAAGCCATTGTGAACAGGCCAAAAATAATACACTAATTGTGTCTCTTATGTCACCAGAATGTTATCCTATAAGACAAAAAGAGCTGAGTTTAGATGGAACTGGACATTTTTTTACATACCAGTAAAACAGACTTTTTAGTAGATAACATTTTGTTTTTAAACTCATATTTCAATCTTTCCCAATGTCATTAGTAACCAAATTAAGGATGTTAGGAGCTTGTATTATAATCAAAACCAAGTCTGAACTTACAAGTCATGTATGACCTGGCAGTCAAGAGGTTACGGTGAGTAAGAAGGTAAACCACAGAAAACCAAAGAACAGGAAACTTTCAGTCCAGTGTTGATGGAAAAGCTTTGGAATAGATGGATGTGGTACTGACTAACTTATTTCAAAGCAAACAGCTCTAAAAGAAGTTTCTGACCCTTTTGCAGAGGAAACACTGAAGATGTATGATGTAAGAATTCAGAAGTGCACATGTGGAGCTGCAAAGTCTTATTCCAAGTTATATACAACAGGATCTGTGTTTATGCAGCTATACAGAGTGTCTTCCCCTTCTCCCATTCACAGGCTCCATTGACTGACTGATTCTCTTCATTTCAAAAACCTGTATCTATTATTCCATGAAAGTTGGTTTAATGCTCAGCTAATCTATATGCCCAGGCAATTTAATGGAATTTCTGGAAGGCTCTGGAGGTACCATACTTAATTCAGTTCAGTCCTCTGACAAAACCACTCTTTCTGTGCAGCCATAGAAACAACTTTTTTCCACCAGTGACAATTCCAGAGACATCCAGATGCTGACAATTTAAAAAATGGCGAAGCATTTCAGTAGAATTAAAACCAATCCAGTCCAACATTTCCCTATGCTTTGGGAGGCGCCTTGAAATTGGAACATCACACATAAGCATGAGCTTCTATCACTGACAAATGTTAAGGGGCAATAAATGAAACGTATGTTCCCAAAGTCAGTTCTAAATCTGCATGAGGTCACATTGCCTTAGCTTCAGCATTGTCTTGGATTCAGGTGAATAGCAGGTTAACTTTAATTCTACCCACTAAAATGCAACACAACTTGTCAATGAAGAACTTAAGAGAAAAAGGAGGCTAGGCTAAGAAGAGGAGCCGATTGCCTTGGGTGAACTTAGGCTTGAGTAAATTTCTGAAAATGCAATGTAATACTAATAACAAATTTAAACTTTGACCAAGGTTAGCTCTTTAATTTCCATTGACATAAAAGCAAAGAGATGTATCTAGAGTAAAATGAACAAAACAAAAAATATTTTAAAATTGGACAAAAAGTCCAAATCTCACTAGGGAAGCTGTACGTGCAGTTCCCATTCATATTAATCACAAGCATTCATCTAAGAAAACATGTGTGATCGGTTGCTGCAGCTCAGCTGATGACAGACAACTTGGAGATGTAAGGCCAAAATCTATCCAGAGCCAGCCTCTTGTGCTGTCTGACAGAACTGCCTGATGTTTAATAGGACATTCACTTCAATTAATATTGAGGGTGCTCAGGGTAAAGAACAAATCTTTAAAAATAAAGCTGATAAAACTCAAGATACATTCAACTCTGGGAGGAGAGTCCTCCCCACCCTTTTTATTTTGAGTAATTGGAGCACCGATTACTGGCAGACTTTGACTGGTAAGGTTTCTGATGACAACAATGAAAGGATCCCGGGTCTAGTCTCTCTATAAGGTAGAAATAAGATATCTGAATTCAAAGAATCAAGCTCTACCTAAATCCAGATGAATATAATAAAAGAGATATTTCAGTCACTCCCAGAAAGTTCAAAGTAACAAGTACCAACAAATTTGGAGAGCAGTGAAAAAAGCAAATGCATTGACTGAATCAATGTTACTATTTAACTTTCGCACTCAAAACAAAACCCAGACAAAAAGTCCAGACCACTAAATGGCCAGATTATCTTCTGGTATGAATTTGTACAGCTCAAACACATGTACTGACTGTATGCTTTTTAAAATAACAAGTCAGGTACAAGGTATTTGAGATGATTCCTTATTCCAGACAGTTTTCATATCCATATTAACACATGCTTTTTGGCCTCAAACACATCTCCAAGTGAAAAAAGAAAAACAAACAAACAAAACAAATAAACAAACAAACCCAACCCAAACCAAATGAAAACAAAACAAAACCAACAAAGTTTATTTTTTATTTTAAAACATCCATGCTGTTTTTCTGGTTGTAACTTTGTGGTTTTATGACATGACGTTTATTCCTAGATATCAGATGTTAAGAAATAACAGGTCACATTAAAAGGCAATTAATTTTATTTTCTTCCCAGATCTAGATCACCCAACCTGGGCCACAATTACTAAACCTAATATCCTGTTCTATCATAAAGGTCAGTATTTGCTGATTCCACTGATTTTTGCCATACTCTGACTACAGAGTTTGCTTTAAAATCTCTAAGCAAATATGTGGTTTGTTTGGAAACATGTAGAAACAGCATACTGAGGTGTCACCTCTCTGAAGTTAATTTATAGATTAATTTAAATATTCTGGACTTGTTCTTGCTTAAAATTCCTTGGTTTCAGAGTGGAGTAATGGTGCAGGAAGCCTTGGGGTGTGAAAGACAGTGGGACCAACATCATGGTGCAGCAGAGCTACTGGGAGCAACACAGGGTTACTGTTCAGAGGAGGGAAAGTTTATATGTGAAAATATATGAAAACCTGCGGCTGCACAGGGTCTGTCAACTATCAGCCCCCATTCCTCCTCCCCATTCACCTCCACCCAATGCTCCTCAGCTCCACTGGATGGATTCATTGTGCACGGGAAGGTGACACTACCTCAATACTAAGCTCATGCAGCACTGGCCCATTTAAGAGTAAATCCAAGTTCACAACATGTCAGGAGACAGCGCTCTTGGTGCTTCCCTGCAAGGCCCTTTTGGGTTAATCCAGGCATTCATATCATCTCTGCTCTCTCTGCTGATGGCAATATAACTGTGATTGCCATGATGCCATGAGACCCTTTGTCATCAGAAGGGGATGGGACTAGAGCCCAGTACAGAAGCACACCCTGAGTAACAGCCGTGCCTGGAACAGCACTTTAGCTGTGACCCTAGCACTTCCAAGAGAGAAAGGGAATAGGCCAGGAGAAGACAACACATCTGCTTTGAGTAATGGCAAGCAAAAAGCACAAGGAGGAAACAGCCATGATTATGATAGCCAGGCTTTCCTGTTGGACTGGCTTCTTCCCTGCCTGTCACCTCCCATCCTTGTTTCCTGCAGATCCCAATCTTTTAAGGTACTCACATCTTTCATCATTTGTACTCCAACACTTCCCCAGACAACCAGACTAACCTCAGAGAAGATTTTCCTGATGGGTACTGCTTGCTACTATCTCGCTCACATTACTTTCACATCCACTACAGCTCACCTTCCTCTTTCTCTGCTGAGGGGAGGTTCAGCTGCCACTCAAACTACGCAGCTTCTGTAAGCTTTGAAGAGCTGTGTCTTTATCAGTACTCAAATGTGAAAAATTCTTCTTCTGGAACACTGGGAACCATTTAAATTTGACCGAAAGCCCACAAACCACCTTCAAATCATCACCAGTAGAGCATGCAGAAACTCATATAACTTTGCTACGAATTAGTTTCACTCTTTGGAAAAAACCACTAGCACGTTGCTTATTGCGGGTCCTAGCAATTGCAGTGGTTAGATCCCACAGCTCAGTGTAATGCCTCACTTTACAAGGGTTATTATAAATAACAGTAAATATTTTACTGAAAACAACGTGTTTGGTGACTGCTCCTGCACAATGTAAAGAGTATTGGAATGAAAATTACTTGTTTTAAAAGTAACTTGAAGTTGGACAGCTTGCAATGAACACAGCCATATGCCAATTCCAGGATGTTCTGCCTGCACGAGACATACTGGAATAGCTTCACTGTCACTAGGGAAGCTCATTCAGAAATAGTTTCTTTTAAACATGTGGATCTGGTAGGAAACTATTCCATTTAAAGCCGTCTATATGTCCATTAGAACAGTTCCCTCCAAAAGGAGGCTTTGCTTTCCATAGAAAACCGCAATTTGTCATCAGAAGAGTTAAAATCCACCTATGAAAAAAAAAAAAAAGGTTCTCCAGCTTTTCAAAAACACAGAAGTTCCCTAGAAAAATAAAATGTTTCCAACATTACCCCCAGGTGCAAATTGGGCCACTGTTACCCTCTGTAGTCATTCCCTGAGTGTCTCTCTGTGGCACTAATCCCCAGCTGAGCCTCCAGCTAAGAAATCATAACATAACACTCACCACCATTTTCAATGAAAATTTCCCTCAGCATTTGCTCCTTCCTTAGTATATGACTAACCAGGATATAACTCAAGGTATTTTTCCTACCCTCTGTTTTTAAAACATAGGTGGTACAGACAGTAATATTATCATCAAAACATTACTCCAGCAACTGCCCTTACCAGTAAAGACACACATTCTCCTTTCCTCCTGCCTATCCTGAATATTAACAGCTTACTAGGAGGTGCCACTGATTACTAAGTTTTTACAGAGGACATGCTTCCAGCTATGAACCAACATCTGACAAAAGTAGCATCACAACCAGCATTTCCTAATGTTGTATTACCTTCTTTCAGGCCCTGTTTTCTTGGTCTGCCTTCCAAACAAGCCTTGCTTCTGGGTGCACCATGAAAGAGGTTTTTATGTCCCAGGAAATCAGAATACCAACTTTTAAGGAACCCCCACCACCCATGATGGCAAACCCCAACACCACCCCCCCCCGATTAGTACTTTATCACTCATCTTTCTTAAAAGTGAGACCCATTATATTTGCCTGCAATATTACACTGATACTATTGCTTCTTATCTGTCTGAGAAAAATATTTCATGTATTTTTATGAGTATTTTTGAGCAGCACAACTACTTACTGCATTTTATTGTATTTATAAAATACAGTGGGTATTTAAAACCAGGTAAAGGTACCAGGCTTATTTACACTAATAAGTAAGTATTTCTGTGTGGGCAATTTCAAGGAAGTAAAGAAGAGGGCTAACTCTAAGAAAGAAGAAAACAGTAGTCGCCCAGGTATTTCTTTATGTTACTACAGAACAATGCAAAAAAGGCAGAAAGAGATGAAGGATCAGCTTTTCAAAACTGTTGAAGCACAGATAGACACTTAATAGGATTTTCAGAGGTCCCTACAGAGGTTAAGGATCTAACCCCCTTTGATAACACAATCATTTAGGACATCTAGGTTTCCACTGAAATACCAGTGAGGCCATGAAAGCGTCCAGAAAGACAAACACCTTTTTCCTGAAATCACTTACTGTAATACTACATAATCCCATACAATGATTTAATGTAGTAAAAAAAAATTAAAATAGTTCCCATTTCCACAGGAAGAAAAAATATCTATCTACTGTAATCTTGACAGGCAATGATTTGTAGACCCTCACATTAAAAAGGTGAACTGTGATTTCTCCAACAAACCCAAGAGCCTACGTAACTGTGTAAGTGAGATACAGAAGGTGGTATTTGCTGTAGAATTGGAGCTTATAATAATGTTTTCTGGTTTCTGTGGCTACAACAAAGCCAATTTTAGATGTGAGCTGAGCTCAGAAGTTTTATAATTTTGTCAGGACTCCAAATTTTCCTATTTAATACCATGTTGTAACCAAAGAGAAACAATGGTGCATCTTGCTGGGAACATGCACAGAGCAGTGAACTATATCTGTATTTTTCTGTATCTGATGTGCTTCAGAAGTACCATTCTCTCCATTTTACAAGTAAAATCTCTCAGATTTTCCCCCTGTCCCTTAAAGCAGTTTGGAAAAGAAAACCCCTAACTGTGCCATCTGCAATGGAAATGTCATCTCAGCAGCCATCCAGCTATGCGCAGGCCAGGTGGCAGACACCACCTAAATGTGCTGTCTTCAAACATCTCACAGGCTACCCAGGGAGCCTTTTGCTTACAGCAGATAAAATTCTGGGCACAGAAAGGACCTGGCTGCAGGAGAGGAGAAATAATGTGAGATTTCCAGTTCATTTTCAGTCACTAAGAAAATATCCTTTGAAATAACAATCTCTAAGGTGAAAAAAAACCCAACATTTTTACTCCTCCAAGATGTGATATTTACTATATTTTTTTTTCCCAAGCAGAATGAGAATCATGCGTGCTTTGGTCATTTTTGAGCCCTGACGGGTTTCATAAAGGTTCAAAACTGTGGGATATACGGTTTTATACTGCATCTGCAGGCTTGCTGCAGGGAGACCTCTGAGCGCTGAAGGGACATCTCCCACACCTCGCCACAGGGTCCAAGCACTAGTGCACCAAGGGACTTTGAACAGCAGCACCATCAGGACTGGCCTTTCCCAGCCAAAAGGTGAAGCTTAGAGGTACAATTAAATGCAGTTCTCACTTTCCAGGCACTCAAAGCCCAGCCATGTCACAAACAGCCAGCCAGAATAATACCCGTGCTTCCCTTATTCTTCTGGCAGGCACATCAGTCCCCAAACCAGTAGTGAATAGCAAGCTCCAGAGGCAGCACCAAATCCAGTGAATTGAAGTTCAAACTTGTAAGTGGTGGGTAACAGCATGGACCATACTGTTCACATGCCTGCTCAGAGACAGGAAAGTTAATGCTCTACTAATGTACCCCACTGAGATCCTGGCTCCAAATTCACCTGGGCTCTTTCAGGTATCTCTGGTGCTCATTCAATCATGTTTTTGTCTGAACATGAGTAAGGAGAATTGCCCATTTACCCATCCTTACTTTTACATGAAGTGTGACAGGACCATGACATCAGGTAGAGCTTCTTCTATTCTTTTTCAGTGGAAATTATTCTGAGGCTAATTTCCCATTCACTACGGCGATCAGGAGACCTTCCTGTACAAGTCCCAATGTCTTAGTAGTGACCTTGTTTTTTTTCATGTCAGCCAAGAAATAAGCCATCTGTGTTACCACACAAGGGCACTTGTTTAATGTTGATGGGGAAGGAAGTGTACCACCTACTGAGTCACCAATGCCACATCCTAAACACCTGGCTTTTGCCTTGCTGGGCTTTGAAGGGTGAAGCATGAATCTACCCTGAGTGGAGCTGTAGAAAAAGCCTATAATAAAACCTCAAACCACACAACACTTTCCTGGATGGGAGGTACATTGTGATTTTCTAAATTTCACAGACTTCCAGAAGAAAACTGAAATCCAATTTCAGGGATAGCACCTGCCCGCATCACGTCCCAAAGCAAGGTATAAAATTCAATTTCTTTAAAATCAGAAATAAAAACACAGTTACAAATTCTTTTTTCTTAAATTTACTGCACAAAAATTATGACCAAATCTACCAAGATATTAGATGCCTAACCTCCCACTTAACTACCTTTGTGAATGCTCATCTAAATTCTTATCATTCTTACCACTCTTATGAGATTTGTGGATGGAAAATACAGATTTCTAGAAGCCAAAATAAAGACACTTCTTACAAATTAAATTCTTCCCTGTTAGGCAGAGAATCATTTGCCATCCACAGCACATCCCATAGTTGGCAAATAAAGCAGTATTTGCCACCTTATTGCAAAACACAGGACAACGTATTTTAGGAAATGATTCTTCATTAAAAAAACATTGTCTCAGGCAGTACAATGAAACAGGAGTCACAAAAATGTGCTACATCCTGTGACTGGCTCTGAAGTAAGCGTGAAAACAGTCACAAAACATTCTGGAGACAGGATGAAGCATACTCTTTTCTACTGGACATCAGCTCACAAATGGGCTCGCTCACCTTTGGTTTGTCCTGAGTCAGACCAAAATCCCTTTAACCCCCAAGCTGAGGAGCTTGGCAGCTCTTTCTCATGATCTAGCCAACACCCTTCAAAGACACTTTCTCCTGTGGTTCCCACGACAAAATGAGTGTTTATCTACCTAAAGCTTTGCTTTCTTCTGTCTCTGCTACCTGAAGAGATGAAACAACTCTGTGCCTAAGCTCAGAGACCAAAACCATAAATGCATGGTTTGAAAGGAGAAAGAGGTAAGCTATGGAAGAGAGTAATGACAAGGAGGGACATTTCTGTAATTTGCATACTTTTTATGTCTGAATTACTTACCACATTTAAGGTTTGCAATATGTAATTTTGAAAACAACTTATGTGTTTGCAGGAAATATTTGCATATATATATAAACTATCAGGAACGTCACCACAGATTAGCACATCATTGCACACAAGAGAGAATCCAAGGGCATGAAGACAGTTCCAAAAGCAAATCGCTTCACCGCCAATAAAATTGTTAATTATGCTTCAGTGAGATGTCCCAGTACGGACTGGAACAAGCGAAGCCACTCCTCAGCAAGAATACAGACTTAAGGCATTAATAACAGCATTCGTACATTTTCCTTCTGGACTACACATCCTTTCCCAACTGATAGCACTACTCTTAACGAGTAACAAGCTCCTGTCACGGCAGAACTACAGCACCTCTTTTTTCAAGAAGCACCTTGCAAACCAGAGCAGGCAATTGCTCTCCTGAAGAAACAGTAACAGCAGAGTATTGTAATGGAACAAGTCAGAATAATCAAGACTTTGTTCATGTGCAGACAGGAAGATAACTCTTTGTAGCATAAAAATTCTCTATATTGATATTTCCCAGATGAAAATACATCAAAAATTACATAGTAGCTTTTTATTTTGTTATTTACTGAAAATCCCGTAACTCTTCAGTTTTCATAGAATAATTATTTTTTATTGTCACTCAGACTCAGCGTAAAGCCATATTCTGAAATAGAAAAAATGTCAAGTTAAATACATTTTTTGTCCTTTGCATAGAGCTCAGCTTCTCCAGACTGTGTATGTGAGAAGCCCCAACAAAGAACCATCCTTTTACACTCCCAGTTCAAAGCTCCGGAATGGAGAGATGAATTGGCACATTAGAAGAGGGCAGAAAAAACAGCTCACAGCCACATTATCCTGCAAAAGGAACACCAGCACCCATTCCCACACTGAGATGAAATCCAAATCTGCACAGTACAACAAATCCTGGAATGACAGAGGAAAGTCTGGTGAGGAGGAAAAGAAAAGATTTCTTCCTAGGTTTTGCTGGAGACATAACAGGACTCTCCAGAAGAGCTGCAGGCCCTGACACCATGAGGTTGCTTCACCACCACAGCTTTCTTGCATGAAATCCACCTTCTAACCTACTAAATCAAAACACAAAAACTGCAGCAGAGACCTCTAAATTTTGTGTTTGCAATAGGGAATAAGCCCCTTAAACAGTTCCGTTTTACCTAGGTTACACACTAACTTCCAACTCCAGCTGCTTTGGAGCAACCTGGCTTCAGGGAACTACTTCACATTTCAATTTGATGCCTCTCACACTGAATTCAAGTTGTGGGAAAAAGGCTATTATGCCAGCAGTCTTGCTTAACATTTTCAGTCACATACTGCATTAGTCACAAAACAGAGTAATTGTGTTTCCAGCCTTATTTCCTTACTGAGATGAATAACTCCTCTTAGGGGGCAGGTTTTCCTAGGTGCTTTTTGTTGGAAACAAATGGGTCACCTTCTAAACAGGCCATTGAGCAGACCAAAAAAGCTCAGTAACCTACACACACACTCCTGACTCAGAATTATCAAACAATTCTGTAGAAAAAAAAAAAAAAAAGAAGTTACATATTGCTATTTACTTGCAAAGTGGAAGTAGGTGGTCTTGCTCCCAGAGGTTGTGACTCCAGTCTGCAGAGCATCACTGTATGAGTTGCTGGGTACAGCTGATGAGCCAGAAATTTCTCCGGTGCAAATCACCGGCAAGGCCCCTCTAGTACACACCAGGTCCATCTGCTTAGTCCTCTGCTGTCTGTTAAATTGTACAAGAGTTATTCTTCTTGTCCCAGCTGATTTGTTTTGTTTTGTTTTGTTTTTTAAAGAAACTGAGAGCCTTCTCACATGCAACTTCTACACTGAAATAACCTCCACATTTTGGATTACAGCAGTGAACACACAGGGAGCAGCCAGGCTTTGCCTTTGTCCTCAGCTCACTCTGGTTCAGTTCAGTGCCAAAGGGATCAGGAATGAAGTTCTACACTCCAAGCATGTTGTTGCTCTTCCCTTCCACTGCTGCGATACTACACTATCCAAAAAAAAAGGGGAAAAAAGTTCAATTTACACAGAATGCCCCAAGCACCCATAAGCAGGACATGCCAGTACTCCCGGCACATCCCTTGCTTTTCAAATCATTTTTCAACTTTACAGCTCAGTGGTATAACAAAACATCTGTGCAGCACTGTCAGCTCTCTCCCTAAGCATATTTCTCCCCATCCTGCTGCCTGTGGGTTACCAGCTCTTCAGCCCCTTCTCATTGTGGCACCTCGTCAGTTTGCAGGGCACCGGGTGCTGGCTGGCAGGCAGGGACAATCTTGTAAAGAAACAGCAAACGTTTTGACAACTTTTCTTTTCCCACAAGGGAAGGGAAAAAGAACACATCGCATCCATGCTGCTCCTGGCTTACACTTCCATGTTTTGCAGATCCCACCTCCACACACACATGTCCTGCTTGCACCTGGTGCTGTCCATGTTTTTCTGTGCCTCGGTCCAAACTTCCCCTGTATCTCTGCTGGCCTTTGGGGGGGCGGTGGGACGGACGACGAGAGAGTCCTTACTATTTTCCCTGTACAGGCTGCAGGCAGGTGGTAGAGGCAGCAGTTCAGTGGCCCCCCTGCCCTGAGAGGGGAAGCGCCAAAATGTTCCGGGAGGTGCCAGAAAGTTCCATAAGGTGCCAGAAGGTTCTGGGGCACTAAGCCAGGCTGGCAGCAGGATTGCTGTTCTGGGCACAAAATCACCATACTTACTTGCTTTTTTTTGAGGTATTTTTAAAAAAAAAAAATTGAGGGAAAAAGAAAAAAGGTCTTTCCCTATGCCCCAAGCACCTCCAGTCGAAGCTACAGGCATAAAGCCAGCACCAACCAAAAAACTCAAGGCAGGAAAAAGCCACAGCTGCCTTCCCTGAGAGGTGCCCACTAAACAGATCTGTGCTGCTGAGCAAAGCCCTCACCATGAGGAAGGCAGAGCTGGGCAAAGCGCTTGAGTATCATGGCTGCCTTGCCATCCCCACATCCCTTACCAAATAAATACCCCTAGGGAGAGGCACACACCTTCCCCTCACCCAGCTGCACTCAGCGCCATCATGGCCACCACATCTTGTTGCTGGTTGAGGAAAGATCCATCCAAAAGACCCCTCCGCCTCAAAAACGGCTTTGCGTGTTTGGAAAGAACAAAGAGTGGGGAGTCCGCCCTCGGGGCGGGAGGCGAGGGAGCTGCACCGTCTGCATTTGCAATCGCACGAGGCTGCCAGGGAAGGGGCGGCGGGAAGCCATTGCCTCGGGGGCTGGAGAGGGGTTCAGAGACAGTCCCTAGGACATCTGTCCCGGGAAATAAACACTTGATGTATTGCAGCACCATCTGCTGGTTCCTGTACAGGGGACACCAGGGCATATCCCCACAGAGCGGGAGGGAGCAGACAGTCTTGGAGAGTGGTTTTTGTGAGGCACAAGGCCCCTGTGATTTCTTGCACAGGGTCATGTCCTGATGGCTCTTCTCCATGTAAAAGAATTAAGATACTTCTGACTGAGCAGGCGAAGAAGAAGTTGCCTCCCAGAGAAACAACAGACAATTTAGTGCCAAGTTCCTCACTGAGGAAGTAGAGTGGGCAAAATTCAGGCTTTTCTCTGTTCCTTTAAAGCGGAGCTCCATAAATTTTGCAGAGCCCAGGAGGAATGATTTTCTGAAGCTACCAACTGATTCTGGGCACTTCTGGTTTGTTTGTTTTTTCCCTATTTATAACTCAAGCTGCTTGCCTCTAAAGGCACTTGCATTTCATGAAGTCCTGGAGCAGCTGCTTTCCAACCCTGTGATCCTCTGAAAGGGGCTCAGCCTGGCCACCCGCAGCCAGCCGTCACTTTCCTAAGCCCTAACTGACTTCCAGCAGTTACTTATTTCAGCTGGTTTCCTTCCTGGGCTTGATTCAACCCAACAGTGAAGTCATATTCGTGAACTTTATTGAACATTGCTCCTTGCTGTTAATTTACAACCTGGTGAAGGCAAAAGGCAAAAATTTGGATTTTTTTCCCTTCTCAGTGAATGACTCGAGATAATAAAATATGAAGAAATACATTAGTTTGAAATGATGTTATACAGAGGAAAGACACGTCTTTTGCTTCCTTGAAATTCAACTGTGATACTAACTAAACCAGTAACACTGGAGACTGCTGATACACGCAGGAATTATTGGGGAACTACTGCCTTGCTAAAAACAACATGACTTTTATTTTAACCAACCACTTATTGCCTGCAGCAGTTAAATGCAACACAGTGTGATAAGGATTTGTGCAAAGACGAAAGCGAGACTGGCTTTCAGTCTCTTCTGGCTCTGAGCCCAAATAATTCAATTTGCATTTCGCCCCAGCTCCTATCAACAGCTGTACAACAACTTGGAGGACAGAGGTCTGGTTTGAAGTGTGTTCCCGACACAGGGGATGAACCTACAGACACCAGCACAGCTGGACATAGTCAAGCACTACAGGTTTGTTCAATAATGACACCTCTACTTTAACACTTTCCATATCTGGCTGTCTTAGCCTGCCTTGCAGCAGCACCTCCTCAGTACCCATGCCACTCTGTAGCACTTCACATTCCTGTCTGGCCCCCTCCTTTCCTAACAATGAGACCTTCTTTTACAATTAGTGCCATTGCAGCAATGACTAAACAAAAGAATACTATCTAGCTTTATAATGTGCTTGATTTGAAGGAAAAAAAAATAGTTTCCCTTTACAGGTCCCAGCAAATGTCCAAGGTTCAAACAAAGTACGAGGTGCTAACGAACAGAGTCTTGACAAACCTTGTTTTCCTGCACAGGGGCTCAGTACATAATGATTTCATTCAGCAGCTACTGTTCAAGCATGGAAAGTGTTGGTAAAGAAATCCCACAGAGTTCAGACAACCATTTTCCTAACTTAAGCTTCCCCCTCCTCTCCTCCCCACGTTTGCCTTTCGGGCCTCTGCCAGTCATAACATAAATATTCATCAGCTGATATTTGCAGTAGCTGTGAAGTTATGAATGAGGCCAGACGCCTTCCCTCCTGCCCCATCTGCAAAATGGCAGCTTCTGGTCTTAGCTCATGGCCAAACAACAGTTTCCAAAATCCCCAAAGTGCACTTGCAGGCTTTTCAAATTCAGTCGGGTTTTTAATGCGCAAAGCAGAAATGCTGTCTACCTAATATTTGCCCTGGGATTACTGAAATATATATATATTACTTTGCTACGCTTTAAACTTTGCAATGTCTTGACGTAATAGACAGAAGTGTTGGCAGCTCAAAATGTTGGTTGGTTTATTTCAAGGGACATGACTGCTGCAGGTTTCCTTTCTGAATCGAATACCAGACACTTGAACCATTTGTTGTGCAGAAAAGAGAAACAGCTTTTATTCTTAAAGCTGGTTTCTTAACCACCTGGGTGCTGTCAGAAGGAGCCACATGCACTGGAAAACACTTTTAATAAGACTTCTTTAAGCCTGTCTTAAACCCTAGATCCTGAAAAATGGAATCCCCCCTGCCTGTCATATGTGCTTTCCTTCTGCAGATTAGTGAGGGGCTGCTGCTTTACAAATGTTCCGTTCTCACAAAGCCTGGAATTATGCTCTCAAACCTACCATCGGCCAGCAAGACAGTGAGGCATCTGGCATATCCACACCAGCAAAGTCAAAAGCAGAGGTGTCAGAGAAACAAGATGACAGTGCAGAGCCTTGCTGAGTCTAATTCGGCAAGGTACCATTCCAGCCAATACAGCTGTACTGATGGACCCAGACAGGGACCTGTCTGGGATCTTAAAGCATCGTGGCATCTTAAAGGCTTAAAAATACTAAAAGCCCAGAGTCATTGTGAAGTTCTGATAATGAGGCTCAGCACCGCTGAGGATAAGGGAACCTCATCGTAGCTTGGGTCACACTAATCAGTCATGCAAACTATCCTCTCTTGCCCCATTCACCTAGGTTGAGCCATAAATAAAAACGAATAAAAAAGAAAACCCCAAACACCAAAACAAAAGTGACAGTCTTAGTATATTTTAGGTATGTTGCAATTATCTAATTTGATTTTCACAATGAAAAAGCCAGAAAATTTCACCCAACACATCTCCAATATTTTTGGGCCAAAATAGAGCATATCTTCTCAAAACCCATTTATTTTTCATTTAAATACTACAAAGGGCAATTTACCACATCCCTTGGGAACCTTCCAGCACTAATAACCCTTGCTGCTTGTTGGAGAATGGCTAAAAGACAAGGGTCATGTACCTTTAAGAGGAATGCTCTCTGAGGCAAAAAGCTAAAGACA
>JANHFX010017753.1:90292-128816 GCA_027560015.1 Chloroceryle amazona | reverse complement strand
TGCCTGATTACCCTCTCTGTAAAGAATTTCTTCCTAACATCTAACCTAAACTTCCCCTGGCAGAGCTTAAGCCCATGGCAGAGCTTAAATCCCCATCAGTGGGACTAGCTGTGAAAATAAAGTGTTATTTATATCATAAATACTGCCAAGTTGGGGAATTCAGTAGTAGTAGTCCTATTTATTCAGAGTAGAATTTGGTTTCAACTGCACCTTTTCTTTCCAACCTAATTTCTTACAATGAAACCCATTATGACAGAAGGTTCTGAAAAACCTTTTTATATCCTACCAAATATACAGAAGAATAATTAGTTCACTTTTGTTATTCTTCTGTAAGGGTTTATTATTGTGGAGAAGCTTTTGAAAATTGAAAGAGGTTGCATTGCATTCTGAAGGCAGAGCTGTTCTCGGTTTTTATTGTGTAGAGATAATTGAACAGAAAAGTTCAGGGAAAAAGGTGAAAATACAATTCATTATGAACTCTATAGGAAGATCAGATTACCACATCTTAATTCTTTTTAGACTAGTATTTTATAATCACATTCCACAATATGTTAGGTCATGAAATGTAAGTGAAACTTCATACCAGATAGAAGGAAATGTCAATGCAAGTTTTGTTTCCTAACATCATTAGCGTTTCTACAAAAATCTGACATAGTAAATACTCTTCACTGGTTTGACAACCAGTGAAGAAATTCAGTATTAAAGTCTTCAAAGAATTTAATACAAGGATAGTTACTTTATTTCCCTCAAACGCTTCATAAAAGTAGTCTCTAATATAGACCAATACTATTTTAAGAATTTTAAGGATCTAACTTCTTATAGAACGAGCCTGTTGGGTTTCACTTTGCCACTGCTGTTACCTTCCATACTATTACCTAATTTCCAGTTAGACTGGGAATTAAAGAGCCACTGGCTTGTGTCCATCATTGTTCCATTGTCTGGCTCTGCTTTTAAAATTCACATCTCATGGAAGCAGGTATAGTATGTCAGGTGCAATTGTTTTGTCCCCAATCTACCATCTGTGGCTTTTGGATGGGTTTGGGGTTGTTTTTTTGCCTCTGTTCCTTCTGCCTTACAGATGTAAAGCTGGCTCTGTAGATGCTGGAAGAGTGGTTTTCTTCCTTCTAGTAACCTCTCCTTACATAAATTGAATTACAACATACATTTCGAGGTAAGCCTCTTTGAAGAGTGTCCCCCCCTATAAAATGCATTAACAGGACTTCACCTCAGAGAAGTTTAAGCACCCATGTAAATCCTTCCAAGACCACAAACATTGTTCTTTAAGGTGTGTCTCTTTAAGGTTCTAAGATGTCAAGTGGAACTAACTCTGTAACAAAACCAATACATATTTAAAAACAAAAGGCTGTATGTTTTTCTAAATGTATTAGGTCTCAGGTTTATCCCAACTATGGTTAAAACAATTCTGTTTCAAATGGGACGTTTTTGTGTCATCAGCAGTCTTCAACAAATTAAATCAGGAAGTTAAAAAGAATGATTTTTTTTTTAATATTAGAGATTGTTTCTTTTTGAAACATGCTAATAAAGAAAGAAAATCTCTAGAATAAATCAGTCTGTCCATGTGTTGGTTTATAGCTGAATTATAAACCCTTGGGAATATGATGTCTATAACAGAAATGTTTATATATCTTTAACTACAGCTTTGCAAGCAAGAACACTCTAATACAGCGCACAGATAAAGATTTACATTAGAAAAAGAGAAAATCCTTTATATTTTGAATGTAAATGATACATAATTTTGAGGGACTCAGTATTTCCTGTTAGAGAAGAACAGAGCAGATGAAGCGCTGAACTCTATGTTGTCATTGCTTTCAGTCCCTTCATGCTGAAAAATTGCAAATCCTTTATACATGGAGCATTGAAAATGCATAAATATTTTTGAAGAGATTTCTTAGAAATTAAAAAGCTCTGGTCTTATTTGAGTGAGCCTGTGATGTGATCGTAACTTGGGTCAATTTCGAAGTCTCAGAGACTAAGGGTATGTTCTAGGCAAACTGTATTTTTTTCTTTTTTTGTGTGCTTTACAAAACCAGAAATTTAATTCAATGCTCTTGGATGAAATATAAAGTAGCAACTTTTAAAATTCAAATCTATTATTGTACTTATTCCTACACAGGAGAATCTGCTGAACCTAGCTGCTGTTTAAATATAGGAAAAGGTGCAGTCTGTGCCTGCAGAATGGATGGAATAGCGTGGCAGTATCTATTCACATTCCTTACGCATATATATGCCCCCAAGCAAACACATTCGCATCAATATTAGTTTCCTTGTCCCTCTTTCCCAATCCAGATCTAATTGCCTATGTTGTAATATAATTGCTTCTTCCAAGCTTTCAAAGAAAAAATGAACTTGCAGGTTTGTTCATTGTTAAAGGACAGAATACAGACAATTCTAGTGACTTACTTTTTGAAATGAAAGCTGTGACTTTCAGGGAATTACATTATTCCAAGCAGTAAAACTGAGGTAAAGTCAAACACTGCAAGTTGCCTGCAAGGATCACAAGAACTGGCAAAACTGTTTGAGGTATTCATAAAAGCCAGCAATAAGTGAAGCTAATCTTCCTGTTGTTGCCTCTATAGTAAGCAGGAGATGGACTCTACCACAAAAGCCACCAAATGAAGCTTGTAGCCTGAGCTGGACAACCCAGGAGCTTTTCTATAGACTGTTCAAAGTCAATAAACTCAGGTAAGTGCACAACCTTTGTGAAGGCCTGCACTGGCTTCAGTGCCAGCTTTACGTGCCTCATTGCAGGAATCAGAAAGTTACTTCTAACCACAGAATATTCAGTAGTAACACAGAGCAAGCTACAGGGCCATAAAATACACCCAGCACTGAAGAAATACAGGTTCTGACTCAAAGGATGAACACCGATGGTATCACATCCAACAGCTAACACCTAATTTTAACTACAAACCTGCTACCTTAAGAGATTTCTCCTCCCTCAGTTAACCACAATTTCAACACTTGGAGGCTTTTTTGTTTGCATTTTTTTTTTAGTGTTGTTTGCTTGGTTAGTTGGTTTTGTTTTTGTAAATGAAAAATGCCTTTTTGCTTCTGTCCAAAACACTGGACCAAATTGGTTTGGGAGGGAACAGTTTGAGAAGAATAAGAAGAAAGGCAAAATGAGTATAAAGTTCCTGACATCTTGGGCAAGTGACAACACTATGAATTTTACAGCTGTAGACACACTCTATTGCTAATAAATGGAGTTGAAAAAGGAATTGGACTTCTACACCATTGGTAACTTGTTTTTCCTTTTGACAAAGAAATTCCTTCACCAAAACATTTTGTATCTTCATCTTCAATGGTGAACTTGGAGGAGGAGATGCTTCAGCCTCCTGATGATTCACCTCTTGAACTCCCTGGTAAACTAACACCAACCAGTTGGTACCAACAAAAAAATTTAGAATGAGCATCAGAAAGAAAACAGCAATGCTGGTGTAGCAATGGCTTAGCCTTGTTGCAAAAAATGTTGGTCAAAAGAGAGTAGAGAAAAATTCTAACAATCTTTCTGGCAAGACAAGTTGTTGACGTAGCTGTCAACAAGTGCTCATCATCACCCAAATTGTCTATGCTTTCTTCAAAATAGAAAAGATGCTAATCACTCAATACAGTGCTGCCCAAATACCTCGTGTGCAAAGATTCTTCATGTGCTGAGAAATCTAGTAAACTTTAAACAGATGATTTCTTAGGCATTCCTGGCTTACAAGTCAACCCTTCTGGATTTTAAGCACAATACCTTTACATCAGTGTCCATGTGATGGAAAATGTGACAAAATTCAGGAAACAGTAAAAAAAAAAAAAAAGGTGGTGAATTCACATTGACTTTTTTTAGTCATGATAATTTAAATATACAACAGTACAGTCATCAGCTCACAGCAATGTGATATTGTGGAAACAATATTCAATAGCTGATTAGAAACGTATTATTTATAAGTATTTTAGCTGTTTTAGTGGATCACGGAAAAAAAAATTCAAAACTGATGGCCCAAAGCAGTAACACAGCATGTCTCAATGAGCTCTATACATTTGCTAACTGACATCCTCAATAAGAAAATACAACACTATACAGCTTTTCCATATTTACAGGTAATTGGCAATTCAAAAAAGCAGGAAATTCCACATTTGTAATTCCACATTTGTCCTGTAATTAAAAAGGATAAAGCCATTTTAAGTTAACTGATAACTTCAGCTTGGCATGAATTATACACTTGAAGAGTCAAAAGAGTAATTAAAAGAAAAAAAAAAAAAAACAAACAACTTACTTATTCCATGCTTGTCTAAGGTTTTTAGGGCTGTACTGTGTAAACCGTTCTGTAAGAAAAAGAAGAGGCACATTCAATTATTTACGCTAAACCCAGGATTTTTTTTTGTAATATATTTATCTACTGTCAGTTTTCATCATTTCTATTCAACTTCTGCAGCAGCTCAGGTCCCAAGACAGGGAAAGAAAAACAGCTTAGGAGCCATACAAAGAAGGAGAAAAGAAACCAAACCAAAACCCCCAAAAGACCCCATCTTGTTAAAACAAACAAACAAACCAACCAACCAAAACAAACCATTATGATCTAAAGTTAATTTACCATGTCATCATCAGAAATAGAATTTTTTTTACAATTATTTCTAAAGTAGCTTTTGACTGCTAAGGAAAAAAAAAAAAAGAGAAGCCCTAATCTAGTTGTTTTTTTCCTTCATCACAAACACAATTCTCTGTAACCTCACTGTCATGTTTTTATGTTTCTCAGGAGGCATAAGAGTAAGTGTGGGTCCATGTGACACACAAGGACATGCAAAACACGATGGCCACATAAGAGTTCCTTTTCTAAAGAATAAACAATGTGCAGAAGTAGCAAGTGCACTGACAGCTTATTTACTGAAACATTAAGTTCTTATGTTCAGGTAAAAGTACTTTTTCTCTCATATCAGAGAAGATGCTTCTTCTGCAGTAGGACTCTAGCTGGCAGAAGAGGACACTGTGAAAGCTGCTGCAGAAGTGAAGAAGCAGTACTCTGAGCCCTTTGAACAGGAGCTAAGTGCCTCTCAGGAAGAAACAAATGCAATCCAGCTGTAGAATCCAGTAACATTTTCCATGAAGCCTCATTACACTGAAATCCTACCATGTAGACTGGTACCTGCTCTGGCCAACTACCCTAGTGGGATGGCATTAGTTGCTGTGAAGAAGTCCTGAACTTAGAAAATACCCCCTAAAACCTCAAAAATTAATTCTGCTTTCTCTCCACCTATGAGCATGACATTTAATAGGCACAGTGTGTAGTTAAAATAGTACTGTATATCTATATGCACAAACACATATGCATATGTCTTACCCTGCTAAACAACTGTATATGTAACTTGGGAAGGGTCGTGTTCAAATTCCTGTATTTGTATGCTTTGCTTATTATGTCCGTTCTAAAGTTGTCATACACAGTAGGTTCTAAAGATGCTAAAACTATGGCACATAAAAAATCTTAACATCAATGTGGATGAGTTTGTTTCTTACACCTATTTTTTTTTTTTCCTTTGACTAAAAAGATGCATGCAGAACCTTTAAGTCTCATTTACTTCACTATCAGAAGTTTTCATAACTGATAGACCTCCAAATTGTGCATGAGGGACACTTCACAAATTTTTTGCCTTTAACCATATTGATGCAGTTAAAGCAATGAAATTGCTCCCCCTTAGATATGCATGACAAGTGTACTGGAAACTGGAAGTTACATGACTATAACAAGTTTTAGCACCAAAAAAATTATAAATATCACTTATATAACATTGTATCTAAATTTACTCAAATAATTTGCTCTGCAAAAAATGCCAAATGCTGACTACATAGCCATGCTGTTCAAGGATTTAGATATAGATAAATGTATGAAAAAAAGTATGAAAGGGGTTTGTGTGTGTTTGTTGGGGCTTTGGTTTGTTTGGGTTTTTTTGTTGTTGTTTTGGTTTGGTTTTTTTGCTTGTTTGTTTGTTTGGGTTGTTGGTTGTTTTGTTGTCATTGGTTTTTTTTTGTATTACAAAGAAAAAGATTCTGCACTTGGAAAATATTTGACTACTGTAGATGACCATTAAAGTAGCACATAGTTGACTTCTCTGTCAGAATGAAGATGTTTAGCTAAGAAGAAAGACAACTCTCAACAACTCTCGGATGTGCTGCCTTTACACAGTTCTCAGCAAACTAAAATTATTAGGTTGACTTTTTATGAACTGTGTTATAAATACTGTTATAGTAAGACATAAATTCTAAGTTATGTGGTATGTTTCATTAACAGAAAATATATTTCTCCATAAATATAACAAGATCTAATTTTATTGCCAATTTTGTGCACATTTCTTAACATATTTGAACTCATTTCTGATATGTCTCACTGATGAAATGCTACCATATTACTTAGCGTGAACTTGAGAAGCATTTAGATTGAATACTGCACTATTACCCTGATTTTTCTAAATTAGAAGCTCTGCAGTACTTTCCAATTACTGATGAAGTCAGTTATCCCAGGCACTTTGCACTTGGATACTATAAAAAGGAAAAGCAATTTAAACCATTGTGATAGTTTTTCCTATATTTTCTGTTAAGTCTTGATACCACAATGACTGCAGAACATAAGGGGAAAAAATGAAGTTGCTCGGTAGGTTCTTACTGAGAACAGTAAGCAAAGGGGTTTTCTTACGTTTTTCTGTGTGCACATATTACAACAAAATAACTTATCCCACCTGAGGCATTCAGATTAAAACTATAGGAAGTGCCAGTTTCTTTTTAAGTCATACATTGCACTTAATGTTTCTACTACAGACATGACAATGTCCCAAGGCAGGTCGTCAGATCAAATGAGCAAAGCAGTCAAGATCATTAGATGCAGGCATGCTTCAGTACCAGTAACATGGCACTGGACTCAGTGCCTGTGATTATGTTTTATTACCCAACAGCACAAATAAAAACTCACTATTGAAGTACATCTTCTGTAGTAAGTAGTTCAAGCATCGTATTGGCATTGAGAGCATGACCCAAACTTACGAGGGAGAAGAACATTACAATTCATATTGTACCTGTTGTTTACTATTCAGCTTCTGCTCTCCAGAGGAAAAACCTGAGCCCCAATAAGTTTAATAGCCAAGTTGCATTGGCCTCAGAGGGACCTGATCTCACCCATAAATTTCAGTTTACAAATGTGAATTAAAAACATATATGCAAGCAGATATTTATCCTTAAAAACTAGAAGAAAATAAAGACTTTCTATATTTATAAGTGAACAATCCAACCATAACACTGTCCATTTATGACAAAGGACTGAAAAATAAGATGCAGCTAGCAAGGGCTGTGTAACGAGTCTGAGATACACGTGGGAGTTCAGCTAACAAAGTGCAGATTTGCACATCAATCTATTTTGGTGCAGTAAAGTGCCTGGTGGAAAGAGAACTGACTGACTTGAAGCATTGCTGAATAGCTAACCAAGACCTGGGGAACAACGGATTTTCATTTTATCTATCATTCTGCAATATGTTTTGGCCAGATACTGAGCTGGTTCAAACTGGCACAGCAACACTGACTTTTACAGAGCCACATCCACTTAAAACAGTGGAGAATTACATACGACATATTCTCTTGACTGGACTGACTGTCAGGGGGTTAATTTAATCAATTTAAGCTATTCCACTGTGGGAGGAAAATGCAGAGTCAACCACTTGGCCAAACTGCCTTAAGGCCTTAATGTCCAATGATCTGTTTCAGTTCTGCAATAAACTGAAAAACTATTGCTATGCCAGATCATTTTTTACTGAAAAAGTGATACACTGGAACCAGTTATGTAAATGTTGTTATAAAGGACATGCATAAGCAAAATGAACAATGTTCTCAAAGTGATCTTCCTTCTTTATCAGTCTACTGCTCTACTCAAAACCTTTTTCAAATAAGCACCTTATACACCATGTTTATCAGGCAAGGAGAGGGAAAACTAGGAGGAAAACATGGATAAGATGAAAACGATTCTATAGGGAAGCAAATATTTGTCCCGAGTACTTAATTTCAAGCTCCATTTATATGCTGTGTGATTGCAGACCATGCTTATCCTAACTATTGGGCTCAACTCTTTCCCTTCTACTCCAAGCAGATTATAAGCTCCTTGCTTTAAATTCTTTATACAGAAAGAGACCACATATCAATAAAATACAGCTCACATTTTTCTACACAATTTCATGGTCATGCCTCCAACCAGAGCCTTGTTAACTTTCACGGACAGTTTAACTAGATGGGACTACTCCCATCTAGTGGGAATAATTTGGTAATTAAGCCCAGACTCATGTACATGCCAGCTATTAGTACTTTCCTGAATTAATCCTTCTTTAGATAATAAAAAATAGAATAACAAAACCAGATGACTTTGATTTTGAAGTTGCCAAAACAGAGAAGGTACAATAATCTTGTCCTTGAACTTCTCCATCATGATTTAGTTTTCTAAGTCTTGAACTGTGAAACCACAATATTACAAACCTATGAACACCAATCTTGCGGTCACAATATAGGCAAAAAAAAGAGGTAATTTGTGTCCAATTAATGACAAAACTGGAATACAGTCTCACAGGTACACCCCCAAGGCCGTCCTGAGTTACTTTACAGAATGAATGAGTCTCACACACCTGTATGGACGTCTCTGCCCTTTATTGTTAGATGGATTTTATACAACCACATCAAACAACTACATTAAATAACATTTTATTATACTCTCAAGCATATAGCTTTGGGTTTTGTTTTTCAGATGCTCCCATTGGTTTGATCATAAAAAAATAGTCATATCAGTCAGTAGATGTTGACTGTATGTGAGATCCTGGGAATACTGCAGAATTACCCCAAGTGTTTTCCCCTCAAAGAAATATTTCCCTGACATACATTATGAAAGGCGATGGCAGAGGTGATCCAAATCTCGGTTCAACGTTATGGAAGAAACTGTGTGTAGCAAAAACTTCCTATCCCTCCCTCAGAACTAGAATTATTATATTATTATATATAATATTATATATTATATATATTATTATTAAATGTCCTTATTTTGAATAAAAACACTGGAAGACCAACAGAGTCGTCTCATCTGAAATTTAAAGTAAAAACTGTGGTTTTAATTTTCTTTATGCAAACTCTTAAATATTTGCATATCTCAAATACACAGTCATCACCCTCACTAGCAAGCATGCCTCACTGTTAGAGCTGGCTTTTTACATGGCTACTGTATTTCACTAGTCAAAGGTGATTTTTGCTTCTGTGAAACAAAATAAGGAAGAGATTTTATTTAAATCCCACAGCACCTGAAAGTGTTTACTGTTTGGTTCTTAGAAGGCCATGTTAGCAAATGTTGATTAAAGAAGTGACATGTTCATAATCAAATGGTATGTAAAGAGATCCCTACATAGGACTGCATAAATAAGAGCAAACAAACAGTACTCATATTCCTTACTGGAAAGAAGTACCAGTTATAAGATCTTCCCGTAGCTTACTATTTGCTCTTAAGATTTTAAAAGAGTATAGAAACAGGAGTAGGTTAATATATTCCATCCACATCTTCAGAAGTACTGTCTCAGAGCCAAGATTCGCTGTTCCACTGGGCACTATGCACAACCCACTCCGAGATGTGGGGTGGTGCAGTTATACAAACGTTCTTCCAGCAATAAATGGATTTGAGTTGCTCTTTGCTTCAGATCTTGTAGCAGAGACATACTCTATGTCTCATGTGCCAAGGAATGTTTTAGGACTTGTGCCCCACAAACAGTAGAATTAATGAAGCTATTGGAATAACAACTGCAAAATGGAAGCAGAAGTAAGCAATCAGAGGGAAGACAGCAAGGAAAGTTCTTGAGCTGGTTGATTTGACAAACCTGATGCATCCAAAAAAATATGTTCTTAAAACAACTGCTCCCAAACTACTCAACTGGAAAACTTAGGGGGGGGAAAAAAATCCTTGTGCCAGAAAGCTCATCCATTACACTCAGCTGCATTAAGTGGTCTTAGAAACAACAGTGTTTTTATTTCTTATAGAAATTGACAATATTTCTATTTCTTTCTATTTCCTTTACGTAACAGCTCTACAGCAACACCGTTATATTTGCATACTCACTTGTGTGCCCACATATATACCTACATGCTGCTCTCGAGTGCAAACATCATTATCTGCCTGATAAACACGCTCCATCTGACAGCCCTGCATCAAGGGCAGGTTCAAACAGAAGCAAATTTCAGCAGAAGTCACTAGTGAGCTTATTAGCAGATCACTGAAGGAACTACTGGTCTGCTGTGAGAATTGAAAAAATAAGCACTTGCATTTTAAGTAACCTAAAACAAGATGAGGGTTTTTTTCTCTTTTATCAGTCAGAAAAACACATGAACTATTATACCTTTGCCACATTTGCTTTGAAAGGACCTCGAATAGGCAAGATGGAATACATAAGGGCTTAGAAGCAGACTACATTTTGATTTTTTCACTCCTTTTCAGCACTATTGATAATCAGCTTCTAGTATAAACCAAAGAACTTAAAATGCAGTTTGACTTCAAGGCATTTTTTTATGTTGTTAATCAAAACATTCTGGCTAATATGCATTCCTTGATTAATGTTCTTCTCTATTTAAAACCAAATGCGATTAGCTTAAATGCAAATATTTAAACATCACCATAATTAATATTTTGCAAAGTCTAATGCATGATTTCTTTAAATGGGTCTTCTTTACATTTAAATTAAGTCTAAAGTGACTAACACTGTATTGTGATATGTAAGACTCACATGCTATTTTCATGAAAGATTCAATGCTAAAAATATTTAAATTCTGTTAGCTACAGATATAAAGACAAGCATCCATGCTGACAAGCAAATTTTCAAGCACTATTTGCAGCACTAATGTGCAATTATTTTTTACCGAAGTTCAATCACAACTGGGGTTTTATCATAATCATGAGTTAAAGGTTGCTTTTTTGTATGCCAGATGTCTTGAGAAAACTGACTTCAACTCCCCACCCTCCATCCCCATCCCCTCTCCTCTCCTCCCTTCCTTTCCAAAAGCACCTGCTTTAGCAGAGCACAGGCTGTGTAAAGAGGAAGAATAGATGGTGTTTTCTAAACTGCTTACCCGAGCATGAGTAGAAAATGTCATTTTAATAGCCAGCATTGTCTAAAGCACTAGACTTTTATGTTAAATGGCTCCACCTTTAGCAGTTCTCAGCCTGGCTCCCTTGTATACATAATAGTTTCTTTACCTTTTCAATTACATGCAATTTTGTTTAAAGAATGATGAAAACACTGACAACTCTGCTTCTCCTGGGTTGTGGATACCACAGACTTGAAGAAACACCAAATGCTAAAATTTTGCCAAACTAAAGAAGAGGGGGAGAAATTTTAACTTAATTCTCCTTTAGAGATCCCTCTTCTTCACATGCTCAAATTCTTGAAGACTCGTGTCTATACCAGTAGAATCACAGAATGGTAGAAGTTGGAAGTGACCATGCTTGACATGGCCAAGAAAGTTTTGAAAGTCTCCAGAGAAGGAGACTCCACAACCTCTCCAGGCGGCCTGTTCCAGTGCTCTGGCCCCCTCACAGGAAAGAAGTTCCTCCTCATGTTGGGGTGGAATTTCCCGTGTTCCAGCTTGTTCCTGTTGCCCCTTATCCTATCACTGGGCACCGCTGAAAAGAGACTGGCCCCTTCTGCTTGACACCCACCCTTCAGATATTTGTTAATATTTGTTCAGATATTTGATAAGATCCCCTCTCAGTCTTCTCTTCCCCAGGCTAAACAGCCCCAGGGCTCTCAGCCTTTCACAATAATTCAAAATGGGCTCAGAACTGTTGTCTGGCTGAGGCACCATTGCTGTTCTGCAACGGTACTACTGCAGCACCCTTCCACCTCTGTCCTCCAATACAGGAGATGGAATGGAACTTGCTGCTTCTTATGGGGAATGGTCTCTACCCCACACTAACTCCCAAACCATGCCCAGGAATTAATTATTTGGAAGTGCTAGTTCTCATGAGCTAAAGGCATGCCAGGGTCTGCTCTAACAGTTTAACAGCAGAGACTCCCACATTGCCTGGGAACATTTGCTGGCATCAGTGTAGATGTAAATAAACAAGAGATTGATTCAGTGTGTAAGGAATTGTTGACAGGCTTTGGTGAAACTCTATAGGAACAATAGTTACGGAAGTTTGAAAAGCCATATGTCCTCATCTACAATATTTCCACGACTTTGTGCCAAGTCTCTCAGCCCAGCCCTACTCTAAATGAAGACTTAATCCTTTGAAAAAACTTGGCTATCAATCAGCTGTTAAGATGCAGGTAGGTAGATCATAGTTCTAAACAGAATCTATATTTATTGGTCACCTGGGAAGCAAGGCAGAATTTCTGAGTCAGAACACCAGCTCTGCAGTGGTTTTGTCAGTCATAGATTTAGGGTGTAATTTTTAATAAATCCATGAAGTATTTGTCAATCTCTGGCAGACTCCATGTTATGCAATACTTCCTATGAATGTGGTTTTCTCAAATAAGTTTCTTTTCTGTCTTTCGCTTTCTCTGTAAAGAGTCTTTTAACTCTCTTCCTCCTGACTTTAGGGATTGTCTCTTAAAAATCAGTGCTCAGGAAATGTGTCCATTGTCTCATAAATGCACCTTTTCAGGTGTATTGCTTCCTATTATATCTAATCATCTATTGAACATAGTGAGGTTCAGGCTCCTACACCATCAGCCCAAGATTAAATACTTAACTTTCTTTCAGAAACAGTATTTCAATGAAAATGATGTGCAATGAACATTACAAAGCATTCTCACATTTCCTCCACCTTCTGTACAAATTGTTACTTGTCCTTGATACTGTCTCTTAATGGCCACTGTCACTTCATTTATCTTCCATTGTGACCATATCTTACCTTCTCCCACTTCATTAACTGAGAGTACCTTTTGATTAATCCCTATTTAACCCCCAGGATGGAGGTCCCAAGCTGTAATTGAGAATGTTGGAAAAGTGAAAACTTAAGTGTAGATGATGATCCAAAGGCTTATGTTGCTCAATTCTTTGAGAGAGACTCTGAATCCAGGAGATATAGCTGGAGAAGAAAAGAAGGTAAGACTCCAGACTATGAAAAAACAGGAAGATGCAGACACAAGACTGGTCAGGAAGCAGTTTGGAACACTGCTTCATCTCCCCTCCTGCAGATGAGACATAGATGATGACTGCTTTCATTTTGTTCTTGAAGGTATTGGTCCAGTGATACGATCAGTGGTTGGATCTGGTCTATTTATTCCTTAAAGTATTGTAACAAAAGAATAAATACTGAAAACATGTTCTCCAAGTCCTATGTCAGAGGGTCATGTTCATCATTTACAGTGACTGTCCAATCACATGTAATGTGGAGCTTCTAAGCTGCATAGAACCTTAACATTTTATCAAAACAGCATCTAACATTTTTTTTCATATCCTTGAACTGCCTTCTTATTTGAGAGCAGATAATTTACTTTCACAATGATCCAGAATGGCTGGATTTCTTTGGCAGTATGTGAGCACAGCAAGACCCATTTAAGATTACAGCAGTCGTAACAGCTTCAGAGTGAACCACAGAGGTAACCAGAAAGTTCAAAGACCAGGCCATCCTCTAGCTTAAAAATATCTCCCTTATTACTTAGAGTATTTGCAAGGTAGAATATAATCAAAGATCTCAAAGCAGACAGCTAAACTACAAGTCGTTTTCAGACTTTTTAAGTGTCAAAACAAATGATGACCATTTTTTTTTCACAATTACAGGCTGTTAAAATCACTGCAGTTAGGGGTTTAGATGATGTAGAGCCACCAACAGCTAGCCTGAGGAATACATTTCTTATTCAGCCTCAGAAATGTTCCCGCATATTAAGATGTCAGAGATCATAGTTGTTTATGCACTGGCTGCTTTCCATAATAATCAGACCCTTGGCCACTCTAGTAGAAAAGAGACTAATGTCATATTTTTCAGATATGTTTCTCCTAGTAAACTGTGATTAGCTCTCTGCAGCACAGGGCTGTGCCCTGTCAAATCACAGCATGAAAATCAGTTATTTAAATCTGTATGCAAACAAGAAATACAATGAAATTTTGTTTCTACTCACTTCCCAACTCCACAGGCATTTAATGTGCCCAGCACTTTTTAAACTACAGTAACTATTTATTACTGATACTTTCAGTTCAAAACCAATTATTTTATGCTTACACAACTGAGTTTATAGCATCAAAGTCTTGCCTGAGTAGATGTTGACATCCTCATCATGAGTGCTCTCTGCACTTCTCATCACACCCACTGTTTGCAGCTGTCAGTCTTAAAACTCACAAAGACTCGCAAAGCACAAGAGTTACTTAACCCATATCATCTATATTTGAATGTAACAATTTCACAAATCTTAAAGAATAATGGAATTGGTTCAGATTTGGCAAGAAATTTCAGGTTCTGCATTCTTTTGCAGAAAGATTAAGTAATCTTAAATGTAATATTAAAGCATTAACCTCCATTTTTGCTCCAATGAAGTCAGTCAGGAAAGAAGAGTCTTTCAGTCCCATACACTGAGGAAATTCTCTAGGGTATAACAACAATTTCAGACCCCCAGGGAGGGGAGCATGGCTGGCTGAGCATCTGTGGAAGGGGACAATGCAGCCTTGCCATACCCAGAAAACTTTTGTGCACAAAAATGGCATGAAGGCATTTTTTTTTTTATGCAGCAACAGAGAACCTGCTATTCATGACCAAACAGCTCCAACTCTAAAGGCATGAGGAAACAGTGTAATTCTAGCCCAGCTTATAGGTCAGAGCACTTTGTACAGAGCATGCTTTAGATGTTGGTAGGCCAGTATGATCCCAGAAGTGTTCTGGTGCTTTAACCTTTCCACACTTTAACAGCATAAAATCCAATTACTCAGTTTTGGAGTATGTAAGCCAAGTTTTGGTTGTCCAGTTAGATTCTGCTTTCTATTGCTGTGATTTCTAAAGTCAGCAAGTAAGGAACCATAAAACAAAAAAAAACCCCAAACCAACCAAACAAAAAGATTCCTTTTACCAAGGCCATGAAGGATACAGGGTGGTACAAAGGGAGTGCAGAACATAGTATGTGTACAAAAAAGGGCTTTTTCCCTTGGAGTGCTCTCAGACCTCCACAATGAATGGGAATTAAGGAGCTCAGTGCTTTGCACTGGCAGGCCCTAGAAATATTAAGTAATTACCAGAGAGAATATTAATTACTCTGACTTGCAAATCTACATACATCACAGATGTGGAAAGTATGTGAGAGAGCAAAGCCCACACACCATGCAGAAAATACCGAGTGACCGTTTTCTGTCTTGGAGGTATCCTTCTTCCTGTCCCCATTCTGCATTTGTATAAATAGTCAAGATCCATCGTCTGGGACAGGGAAAATAAAAGCAAGTTGAACACAATGCCTGTATAAAAATTAGATTTAATGAAGAGCCTACTGTGGATTTATTTCCTGACGTTCTTCTGTGGTAATAAAAACACATCACTTAAGACACTTGGGAGCCAAGCAGAAAAACGAAACCAGGAAATTTCTTGGCTGCCACCTACTGTTCAAAACTTTCCTGTATCACACAGAAGAATAAAACCTAGAACAAATCCAAAGAGCACTCACTGACATCTCCATGTTTTCTCCTCTTTACTATTCATGGATAAGACCAATGTCTTTGGGCTGCTGTTTGAAACCACTATATTTCTGTAAAGAAATTCTGTGTATATGCTCGCCTTTTAATCAGTACCAAGAATGAGCAACAGAAAAGCTTGTAAACTTAATGACACACTGATTTAGGAAAGAACACGGCAATATTTTTAGTGTTTTAGTGAAAAACTGCACTTCTTGAAAAAGTTCTACTAATTCACTACAAATTACTAGAGACTGATTTCACTATATAGCAATAAGGCAGCACTAGGTCAGAAACTGAAAAGCAATGTGCAAGGAAGATGTTTGCCTTCCCTTTTCGTGAGGCTTTGTGTTACTATCAGGGTAAGCCCTACAAAATATTAGTTTCTCTATCTCATTTTGAGAGTTGCCTAGATCTCCTTGTCCTTTTCAACTCCTCTGAGCCATCTCTTGCTTCTTTGATGCCTCAAAGAAGTCACTATGATCCTGCAGAAAGAGAAGAATAAGACAGGCTGGAAAGCAAATCTTCATGTCTGACCTAGAGGATGACTTGGAAATTAGGTTTAAATGACATTGGATGCCAGGCGGTCACAGTTTATGACAAGAACTGAGCAGACTGTCGCCTGGAATGCATTAAGAAGAGTGTGACCAGTAGGTCAAGGGAGGTTTTCCACCCCCTCTACTCTTGAGTGAGGCCACATCTGGAGTATTGTGTCCAGCTCTGGTCTCCCCAGTTCAAGAAAGACAGGGAACTACTGGAGAAAGTACAGTGGAGGGCTACTAAGATGATTAGAGAAATGGAAAATCTCTCTTACAAGGAACAGCTGAGAGACCTGGGTCTGCTTAGCCTGGAGAACAGAAAGCTGAGAGGGGACCTTTTTAAATATTTAAAGGGTGGGAGTCAAGAGGATGGGACCAGTCTCTTTTCAGTAGTGTCCAGTGATAGGATAAGGGGCAACAGGCACAAGCTAGAACACAAGTTCCACCTAAACATAAGGAGAAACTTCTTTACCCTGAGGGTGACTGAGTCCTGAAACAGGCTGCCCAGACAGGTTGTGGAGTCTCCTTGTCTGGAGACTTTGAAAACCTGCTTGGATATGTTCCTAGGCAACCTGAACTAGGAGAACTGGCTTTAGCAGGGGGGTTGTACTAGATGATATCTGGAGGTCCCTTCCAACCTCTACCATTCTGTGATTCCGTGAATCTGTGATCTACAGTAAAGGAGAACCAGTAGTTTATTGAGAGACAGTGGGCCTGCAAGGCCAAAAACATTTGAAATCATATTCTTGGGTCAATTTTGTCACTCACTTCCAGACTTTAGTCATATGCTTATAAACTGAAGACTCATCCTTGGAAAATATACTGGGATCCAATTACACTTGATCTGAAAGCACCTAATAACCCTCTCTTGATTATCTAGTCCAAACCCACTCACAGCAAGTCCAACAAGTTCAAGCTGCTCAGGCCCTGTCTGGTCAGGTTTTGGACAGGATGGATATGTCAAACCTCTCTGGACAACTAGTTCCAGTGTTACACCACTCCCACTAACCAACATGTCTCCTACTCATTCACCTGCTTGGCACATTTAAAAAACAGTATTTCTAAGATTACCACTCAAATGTTCACATTACATATATACACATACATACATATATAGCATAATGAAGCTGACCATGTACTTCTAGTCTTTAGGGAATGAACCATTCCCTCTCACATGTATCATCTCACACATATCAGATGTATCAGATGGTGAAGTAGCTTTTTCAGAATGATTGTAGAATACAACAACTTCATGTGTAATGCATATTAAAATATTGAATCTTTGTAGAAAAGTACTAACAGATGATCTAGTGGTAACTTCAGCTTTCACACAGTCTTTTCCCTATTCTTTTGTTTCCTTTAGTATTCCTCACAGTTCAGGGTGGTGTGCAGAAAAATAATACTGATCAGGAATCAGGCTACCAGTAACTTGAAAGGGACTATACTCAGTGGCTGAGGAATGCAAGGAGGTCAGTGTTTGTATTGTAATAAACAAGAGAAAAATCTAAAAGAAAGCAAAGAAATTAAACAAAAAGGCACACCCCCTGCCTCCCTAAGAACAATAAAAAGTAGTCAGCTATAAAAAGTGTGTTATCGTTTGTGCACTGTGCACCAGATCATTCTGATGCTTATGGGCTGTAATTATCTGTGTCCTGTACTTCCAGGAATAGAATTGGGATGAAATTAGTACTTCAACCTACCTGGTTTGAAATGGGGTAAAGAGTGGACTCCAGGCCACGTATCTTCGTTTGGTGTTCCAAGTACCTGTGGACAAAAAAAGAAAAAAACCACACATTGCTTTAATGGAAAAGACTCAACAAGTCATAGCATTGCATGAAGCCACTCTTCATCATAAGCAAAATGTTTCTTACAATCTAGACTTTAAATAGGCTTAGTTAAAATGGGGAGGAGAGTACATAAATGATTACTATGGTTTCGAGGTACTGGTGGAGTCAGTAAAGCATATAACGGTGCTGTGTTCTTGTCAGGTTGCCTATTTAACCAATGTACGTTAAATCTACTTTCCATTGACAAGTGTCAAGCTACATGCATACCTCAGCGTGCTGGTGTTACAGAGGGTAGGTATTTTAGTTCAGAAATCATTTCAAACCCTACAAACTTAAATAAGATGAACAGATACATAGTAGATGCTAGGATAGAAGATTTGCACAGATGGCGTAGCAGCTGACCAAGAACATGGCATGAACAAGAATGCACAGCAAACAAGTGTCATTTTAAGTGGATGCAGTATACATAGAAGGAGTAAATTTTTAGGAAATAGAGACTTTATTGACTCATGCATTATACTTTATTTCTATTCACTTCAACTGCCCTCCTTCTTGTCATGTAAGTCAGACCAACTTTCAGGAGCAAAGTATTTAAAACATCTCATGTGCATCTTTTATCCTCTGATCACATGAAAAGTTTATTCCCTGTGTCTTTGGCACAAATAAAAAGCACATTGAGCAAACAGTTGTAATTAATTCTCCCAAACCTGGTTTTGCTTCATAAGACATAAGTGCCAATGCTTGCATTAAGTGGTGCCGAAAAGAACATCTAAATCAGCAGCTTTAGAAATGCATTCCTGAATGAGACGTGAAATTTTATATTTCACTAGTGGGATCATTCTTGTTATAAATTCACACCCAATTTCTATCACTAATGAAAATACTACCAACTGTTTTCAATATTTGTTATAAACTTAGGCTCCAGAATAAAAAGCTGATAGTCTAAATGAAAGCATTTCTCACCAGTCTGGTGCTTGGTTTGCATTAATTACATCAGGAGAAAACAAGACAGAGTTAGTGTGAAAATATTTGGTCCAAGTATGTGAAGGTTTATGTCACTTTAGGGCAAGCTGCCAGACATCTATTCCACATCATTTAGAGCTGGTTTTAATTGTGTCTGCTGCAATATACTTATGTATTAAGAGAATTAAAGAAAGGACCACTCTAGGATATTTGTTACGCTTCTTAAGCTATGTAAACTTATGTTCATGTTGATAAACTCAAGCTTAAAAAAATTCTAAGGAGACTGGGAACCTAAAACTCAAAAAAAATTCTCAATGTCTCTGTCAGAAATTTATTTAATAAAATTGCTCAATGGGCTTAAAAACTTGAGGCAAAAGTAAGTGATCTCTTAAATACAATTCTTACGTACAAGGTGTGCTTTGTGACTCTAGGGCCTCAAATTTATTAAGTAATTTACAATACTAATGTGTTGCTAATCTAATAAAATTAATGCAAAGATCATTTTTCTCCACTATCAAATACATCCAAAAAATATCCCAATTTAGATGTAGTATGACCTGTAGGAGGTGAAAACAGAGTACCAAGGTGTCATAGAAACAAAAATGATAGTGTCAGTGCCAGCTAGACAGTATACATTCATGTGATTCTGTGGACATGCAAGTTCACTGATTTTATTTGTAAACATCATTTGTAGGACATTGCTTTCAGTCCTTATGAACTATGTCTTAGTCAGCATTCAAATAAGATAAATCTAGCCCTGCAACTCTGATTCGTCACAACACCCATATTCATTTTATTATTGCTACTAGGGAGAGCACAGTTCTCACATTAAACATAAAAGAAGTTAGGAAATATCGCTGACACTATGTCACTAAATCAATTTGCACATAGTCAGCTTCTGCATTAATCAAACTCCTTATGCCAAGCATGTCCTAGACCAGGAGAGGGAGCCCGTGGATTAAAAACAGAGCTTCTTGCATCTTCAATTTAAATTAATGGTCCTCAACTTTGCAACCCCTCTTAGCAAATCAAAGGAACATTCTCTCATAAAACGTTACGAATATAAGAAAATTAGCCACATCCTTCTAAATGTGTGCTCTCAACTGACTCTTACTCTAAATGAAATATAGGCAGCTGAGGCACCGTAGAGATAAATATTGAAATCAGCTAACAGAAAATCAAACTTCCAGTGCAAGGGAGAGTATTTATCAAACCAATTTAATATAGACCTTGGAGCTAAGAAATGTGTTACTCATTTTCAAAGTAACATCAGGTCCAGTAACAGAGGGCTTGATGGGAGCTAATTTATGTAATGAAATTTATGTAACTCACAATTTTGTTTCACTGGTTTTCCATTTGTTGAATAATATTGCAGCACATTTGCTGGTACAGTCGTTGGATGTTGGGAGTACCCAAAACACCTCCAACTTTTATGCCTTCTTCCAAGGGTGGTAGTCAGGCTAAAACCAACTAGAGTTTTCAATAATCTAAATGCCTACCATTTTTAAGGTAGGGGTACTCTGGCATGGTTTGATATCCTATTTTTTTTAAACTGAATTACTAACACAAGAATAAACTATTATTCTCAAATTTGGAATGTATTTAATGTTTTCCAGGGACCAGGATGGTTATGGTTTCTTTAAAGAAAAATCCAAAACCCACTGGGGTTTTACTGTTCCACACTACATACAACAGTCTGCGCTATTTTATTCCATAACAAATGAGATTAAATGACCTCCTCATCTGAAACTTGATGTTCAAAATCAGGATCAGATTCTAATCTAATTTGTAGTATGAGAAATCTATTTATAGGAAAGCAACAGATTTACAATACATTGGGGTACTGAGGGCCAAACACCCTTAATGCCAGATGACATTGTTACAGTTTGGCAGAAAGTCAGGAAAACAGAACCTGCTGTTCAACTCTCCATATACAAGCATGATATAGAAAGATTTCCCAGGAGATGCAACACATGCATTAAGGTCCACTGCACTGCCTTAATTTTTTGATATATGAAAAAAATTGTTTGCTTTTTGCATCTGATTTTAAAAAGACTTGTCATGCTCAACTTTAATTAACCTGCTCCCTGGTGTGCAAGGGAATCATTATTTTACAGTGAGCATTAATGCCATTCTACCAACACAATTAGTCGTGTTGTCTTGTATTCTGCTTCAAATGCAAAACCCTTCCCTGTTATTTGCATGATATAAGGTCATTCTGGGTAACAATTTGTCCGAAGAAGTCATCTGAATCTCTTGTGAGTGAGAAGAGCAGCAGTGCAAATCTTTCCCACCATCTCTTTCCCAAGGGCTGCCATAATTAATAAAGAACAAGCATTTTCATTTGCACTACAACTTTTGAATATACAAAGCTGTGTATTACTGAAATGCTTTAACCCCTGTTTGATCTGGCAATCCTCAAGAAAGGCAACGGTCTGAACTTCAACAAGACAAAGAACATGCAGCCTGTGGTATTTACTCAGGGTTTTGTAGCAACAGAGCAGAATGAAAAGCAAGATCAGCATGCAAATGATTTGAACTTCCTTAGACAACATTTACAGAAATCAGGCTAAGCAATTTGCTGAATTTTCAAGTCTTTTCCTGTTAGATCCACTTGATGAACAAACAAAATTTAAGTCAAAAAAATGTCAGAAGAGTGATTTCCCTCCCACCCCCCTTTTAATAAAAAGATGCTTTTTTTGAAAAACACCCTAGAATTTCCAGTAGGAAAGTTACAAGAAGGATGTAAAAATGTTTTCTTATATTTTCCTCACCAAGATCTCTGTTCTAGTCTTCTTATTTGCTGGGTAAAATATACTGTATTTAGTAAGTTCTTGGCTGTGATGTAGCATGGGAGACTGTAGTTCAGTAAGGAACCAAGCTTAGTAAAAAGAGGAAGAGGATAAGTATTTCAGAGCCATCTCCAAATCAGCAATCTCTTTCTGTTGAGTGAGATTTGGAAGTTTCAGATGTTCTGTTTTTTTCAAAAGATATATTCTGATATATTCTTCCAAAACATACATATCTAATGAAGCTTTCAACTTAGTAAAAAAATTAGAAGTTCTCTTCCTTTTCATTACAAAAAAGTGTGTTACTGCTTTAATTTGGCTCTTGAGAAGCAGTGTGAGTTCCAGGGTTTTGCTATGGCAGCTCCATCACTCCCAGAACCACCTCTGAACATGGAATGTCCCACCTGGTTTGAAAGAGGAGAAACTTATGTGATCTCACTCTCTCAAAGTCTGACCTGGTGCTAAGCCATTTGTCCCGATGATCCACCTACTGCTGCATTCCCCTCCCGAGGAGTCACCATTAGGTAGGTCTTAACCACATCTTCCACAATCAGGGAAAGTGATGCATTACCACCTGATAATGGCAGTGAGCACAAAGTACATGAAATGGTGAAGCATAAAGGAGGAATTTTGTGCTTCTCTGTATCATTTGGTGTTAGTATAATGGGTTACAAAAAATATATTCAGCAACTATTTGTGTATTAAGCATGCTGACTCAGTCTGCTGACTGACAACTGCAGCCACAGAAGGCTTCCTTCAACTCTCTGCTGGGCATGATGGTTGACAGCTGAGTGTCAAGTTGAATACCCAAAAGATAGAGACAGAAATGGAATTGCCTCAGTACCAGTTGTTTCTTCACATCAGGAGCTTAGCAGTTCAGTTTCTATAAGGGACAATAAATCTATCAGTTTGTGTAATGCACTTATGTGTTTATTAGATTGTGGCTGAACACATTTCAATTTTGGGAAGGTTATGGATGTTCCAGGGTTCCCAGTTGCAATGAAAAAGTTACCTCATTTTTCACTACAGATATAATGTCTGTCAGCTAAGATAGCAACAATGTATTCATTTGGATTCATAAAAAATAAAGACCATCAGTTGCCCTTGAGATTGAAAATATTGAAGCTTTCATTAAATGAGTGGCAAAAATTCCATATGATTCCTAAACCAGGAATTCACATCAATTCAAACAAACAGCTGAAGTGAGATTGTTTGATCAAGGCAGTCTCCTTCCATGTGGAAAAAACTAAAGGCCTTGTTCAGACCATTTTTGTAAAAAATATTTTTATTACACAGGAAACTCTTTCCATGTATTTTTCACTCAACTGTCATCAAAACATCCCTTCATTATTCCCACATAGGTAAGAATGGAAATGCCAGTGAAATAGAGAAGCAACATATTAAGTATACAGAAAATGTAATGTAACTTGTATGATTCCTCTTCAGGACAAAAGTCTTAAACAAGAGCTCATAATTCTTTACAGACAAAAGCAGACTTTCAAATTCTTAATTTTGTGTGTAAAACAGCCTGTATGTTTTGCTTCCTTATGTCCCTGTAAATGATATAAAAGTCAAAAAAAAAATTGCAGTGATGATACACGGTAAAAGGAAAAATAAATTAAACAATTGCCATCTTATATGCACAATTGTAATGTGTAGCAGAATATGTTTAATGTAACCTGAATTCATTCGGGATATTAAATCCAAATTATGGATATAAGAGAAAACAAGCTGATTGGAGTATTTCTTGTGCAAGTTATTTTGTGAATGATCTAATCGTCTTAAAAAAAGCAAGATACTAATTTCTTCAAAAGCTCTAAGAAGTACCTGCTACACAGACAGTGACTACAGGACACAACAGCAACAAAAAAGCAAGCATCTCCTCACCAACCCCATAAGCTTGTTTCTGCTGTATGTAAAGAGATGTTGTTTTGTGAAAAAAATAGAAGTTACTGAAGTTTATTCTCTAAGGTGAAAAAAAGAAGCAGTAAGAACAGAATGAGGTTGACCCACCATGAAAGGTTGATTCTTTCAGGCATCAAGAGGAACACTGTTGTTCCATTATATGTGGGTAATAAAACCATTTGCTTTGAACATAAGGAGTGATTTAAGATGAAGCTGGCATCAAAACCATTTAGGTGATATGCCAGTATGGATGAGGGAAGCAAAACATGAAATTACTATCAACATTCCCACAAAATTTTAACAACACACATTAATTAAAAAAAGTCAACTAATATTTGTGTTTTAGCTCTGTCAAGGATGAAAAATGAGGTACTTGAAACAGTAAAGGACCCAACTGTTCTTATCCTTTCCCCACAGAGGAAAAATATGAAGAAATCTCACCAGGAAGCCTTTCAATATGTGATTTTTCCAACCTTACTTTGTGTATATAAATGGTATTTGAATAGCTGCCTGCATCGAAAAGTTAAATTCACCCCAGCACTGTATCCATGCTGTTTGTGGCATAAGTAAACAAACTTGTGGTTCTCTTCATAACCATGGTATGGTATCCACAGCTACCTTTTTGAGAGACCCCAGCAGAGAAACCACTGCAACTGTGCTAAAACAAGGAAGATGACAGGAACGGGAAACTTCATAAACATGTCTATCTGCCTTCACAGAGCCAGGCTCTACCTACTGCATGAGCTCGTGGTGACAGCTGGGAGGAGGAGGAGTACAAGTAGGAACTGAGCAGACATCACCAGAGACCCAGCACTGCAAATTGTCAGGACAGGATTAAATGAAATCTCTAATTTTACCATAAAGCATTACCAAGATATGCTCAGTCAGAAGAGTTTTGTTTATTCTGAAAAGGACCTACTAAATACATAATATATTATGAATCACAGGAACAGGTCTATCAATAAGATGGCTTTTAGAAATTAATTCTGTCCAAAATCCAATTTTAATTGGAGACAGAGCAAAACCAGAGTAATTTAATGTAAATTTCACAATGAGAAAAAAGCAAGCTATATGGGGCTTAGGCATCTTCTTCCTACAGGTAGTCAGCACATCTCATAATGTTATCATAGTGCCCTATTTTAGTAACTTACAGCTTTCCTAAAGGTTCACATGGTGGAAGAAACTGGTTTCTTATTTAGTGATTCTTACTAAAATAATTCTGTTAATGAGACAAACACTAAAACCACTAAGAAAATAGGATTTGAAAAACATTTTGAAAAGAGAGGGGCCTATGCTGTAAAGAGAGAATCTGAAATTAGCAGCAAAAGGAAAAAAAGGCAAACTCCTGACTGAGACTGTACTTTTCCTCAAATCAGTGAAACCATGAAGCAATTTAGCCAAATTACAAGTTCATTAAAAAGCATAGCACATGCTAAAAGGAGACAATGTTTAGCTCTAAAGTGAAAAGAGGGCTCCTCTGTGAGGGATGCTCCATGCTCAAGCAGCAGAACTGAGAACCTGTCCCTCCAGCTTTCCCAGCCACCTGTGCTGAGGAGCCTCCTTCCATCATCAAACAATCCCATCACCATAATAAAAAAAAAAACCCTGAGATTAAACTAGATTTAGTGTCTCTAATATCTACTTTGGAGCTGCAGAAACTGTAAACCACCTCAACAGGATGAAAATGATCCTTAGTAAGAGGAGAATTTTAAAGCTTTTGTACACCTCGAAGCTGTGGATCATGAAAAGACTGGGAAGAAAACTCATGCAGAAAAACTACAGCTGACCTCAACATATTACTCTCCTCTTTCTCCAAGGAGGCAAGTCTGCCTTTCTGGCATTGCCAGAACTTGTGAGCTCTCAAATAAGGTTACAGAGAGGGAATGATTTCACCAAGGAAGATCTTGGTGTTAATACATATGAAGAAGCAGCTGCAGCTGATTTCTGTGCTGAAAATCTCTTCCTTACCATTTGGTAACAAACAGAACGGTTTTCTTCACTGTGAAGGAGAAGAGAGACACCAGTTTTCTCTCAGAAGGACCCCCCTGGCTCACAACTCGTGCTTGTTTACATATACTTTAAAATCTACTCTGATTTACCCTGTACACAATGGTATACACTCTGCCTTTCAAATTTCCTATCCTGTTTGTGTTGTAAAGCCTTTGGAATAACCCACCCAAACAGAGAGAGAGTCCTCTCCTAACTGTGGTCTTTAAAGACTTATTTCAAGTTATTTTACTGGCTTTATTCTTTAAACCTGAAAAAGAAGAAGAAAAAAAAAATAGCCAAAAGCCTGCGGGAGGCTTTTATGAAATGTACTTCCACAAGCCCTGCTGTGCTGGCTCAGCAGCTGGCTCATTTGAATTCCAGGTATGCACTACACAGGGTTTATTTGGAAATGCTGGCTTACCGTAAAAGCAATGCTGCTTTTGGATCATAAAACTGCCTTTATGGTCTTTTTGAAGACCATAAAAGTGGCTCAGTGGCTCAGTTAACACACACAAATTCCTACCAAGTGTAGCAGCATCCAATCTCATTGGCACGGGCAAAGCTACACCACTGCACCAGGATACTTAAAGGCTTAAAGCTGCCATTCAGCTGGAAAGCTTATTTAAATAATTACCAGACCAAATTTATGCATCTTCCTATGCATCATCATAAAATAGCAAGGGAAACGTTTGTATTTAAAATGAAATTATGTTTCTTCACTATACCTTTGTTTAATTACAACTGTTTGAACAAACCAGCACATTTGGGATCACATCCACTCCCAGTCTGGATCCTCACCACATCAGGAGCTGGCGCAATGGTGTTCACAGAAACCTATCCATTGTTTTCTCCTAGAGCAAAACCCCACTCGGAAGCAGTGAAGTGTGCTGTACTTCTTGGATACTGGAAACCCTTTGTCTCTGGCCTAGTGCCCAGTCACAACACATTGGAAGAATGAGTGTACCTTGTTGTGACACCACACCAAGACTTATGCACAAGGAACAGCATATGCTCGGCACAATAGAAGCTTGTGAAATGTGCTGCTTATGTGATGAGAAGACATTTGCAGTGGAGAGGAAACTAAGGTCTTGATCTTGTAATAATCTCAACTTTGAACAGATTCATGCAGCCACATGGAGTCCAGTGAAGCAGTGGGTATTTTGTCAATTTTTTTTAAGCAATCATTCATTCAATCCACAGTTAATGAAGGCAGGCAGTCATGATGCCATTTGAAGAATGTGTGGGTCCAGGTGTTAAAATATTTCTGAAACGGTCCGTGCATTAATAATGAGCTCCAATAGTGCTGGGTAGATGTGGTTGACATAAGAGCACTCTTCCTGGATATCTAAATATCCTGCTGATTGCTAAAATGAACCTTTCCAGAATTCCCAAATCAAATCACTTTAAACCATGTCTAACCTCATCACTAAAAATCCATTTCAAGTGATTTAGTTTCAAGGGTACATCCTACAACAAACCATAGCACAATGCTTGGTGTATTAATTCCAACCAGCAGTATTTTGCTACACAAAAAGCAAGTTTTATACTGCTGACTATCCTTCTGAATCTGAATAGCAACAGAACAAGCAAGCAGAATGAAAAATGAAAGTCTAACCAGTACAGAAATACTGGATTTTTCCTAGAAGTGGGGGAAATGTCATCTTATTTCTAACAGAGACACACTGGCTATAAAAGTAGCTGAGATATTTTAAGTGGTGCTGGCGGCTGAATCCCAGGGGGATACTCATTCTCATCCAGAAGGCAGTAAGATCAATGGGGAGGCTGTGGCTGAAGAGAACCCATATCCTCCGCTGCAGTGTAGTGAGCTAGCACACCTCACTCCAGAGCACCTAAGAAGTTTCCAATGAGTTCTTCACTAGAGCATCTACTCATTTTCCTGACACTTTCTCTACCCATTCCTTGCAAGTCCAGTGAGAGGGAGGGGTTCATCTTCATGACACCATGAGGTACACATCCACATGTAGAGATCAGAAGTGGGTTTAGAAAAAGTGCGGAATATTGAGACTTTCAAATTTTCTGAAAATTGGAAACTGCAATTTAACCATTTATTATTCACTTAGCAGCAGTGGCTTTAATAATCAGCTGGCAGATGGCCTAAGAGTTTTCATGTTGCCTATTTAAATGACGGTGAAAACAGATGTCATGTAACTGGAAGGGGCAGCTGCACACCCAGCTTCAGTGAAACCATTTGCTTGCTCTGACATTAGTGCACTCAGTAACTTTGCCCATGACTTCCAAGCTCTCAAAAACACCAGGCAGGAGGGATTAGGGCATCGTCATCTCCTGTCTGCATTTAAAATTGCTCTAAGCCACGTGCAGGGCAGCTGCAGTGGCAGTCCTTGCTCTTTGCAGCCACATTTTTGGGCAAAAGGGAACTACTTCCCTGGAGCTGCTGGAACAGTTCCTCTCCACTCACTGAAGAAGGGAGCTGTGAGGACTGGGTAGGATTTGGAGAAAGTACTGCCTACAATATTGAAGGAATTGAGGGGGTTTGCACTGAAACAGTTGAAGTGTGAATGAATGAAGGCAAATTCTCAAGAGATTGGCACCACGTCACACCTCCATATCACGGTGCACTCTTTCAGAAAACCTAACCAAAAAAACAAACCGGATGGGGAAAGAGACAAATCAATAAATAGGATATGCAAATACAGAAAAGAAAATTTGCACAGACAGGACAAAGAGCTTCTCTACCACTAGCAGTTAATAATGGTGGAGAGGAAGAGAAAGAATGAAGTTAACAGTTTCTTATCCCCCACTCCCAATACATGAAGGTCCACAGAAATGCATGGCCTGAAATACTGATGATACAAAGGCTGAAAAGTGATGCAGGGTCAGAACAGAAAAATGACTACATTAATTCTTTAACATGAGCAACACTGCTATTACAGGGCAAATCATAACATTTCAGAGGTAAATTTTAAAGATCTCATTATATTAGTAGAAAGGGAGATGTGACTCCAATGAAACAATGGTAATTATGCAAGTTATCAGAGAGAATAATCAACTTCTCGGTGATATAGGCACAGCTGACCTCCTGGACTGTGTGAGGAATGCAGATGACCAGCATAATGCTATTATTAAGCTAGTTTTAAGGTTGCAAAAGTAACAAAACCATGAAAACAATAGCAAGAATAAGACTATATAAAGCAAAAGTGGTAGAAAACTGCACTGAAAGTATGTTTTACTGAAAGGAAATGAAGTCCAAAAAAGACATGACTCTAGTAAGAAACAGGTGTTTCACTATCCTTAGTTTTCAGCCACATTCACTTGTCTGATAAATGTTGTTTGGATTTTTTTACAGAATAGGGTACTGCAGGGATATCATTAAAAGCTCCATAAAACAAACAGAAGAGGATCTTCCCTGCCTATAGTTATTACCCTGCTTTGAACTGTTGAGTATTTCATAAAATGATATGATGTAGTGAGGTCAGCACGACCTGGTCTCTACTCCACCTCTTCCAAGGGAAAGGAGCAACACTAGCACACTTTAACAAGCTGGTCCAGCAGCACAGCAGTGTTATTAACCAAATTTCTCATTCATCAGACCAGACCAGACTATACCAAAATGATCGGAATCTCCAACATCCAAATTATTAAGGTGTCAGGACAATGGATGCACATCAAGATGAGACACAAAGGATAACTAACGGATTGACAAAATCCCTGGCTGCATTCTCAGATTGTACCTAAGGGCCAGTTCAATAGCAACAAAAAACTATGTAACTTTTCTTTCTCTTATGAGAAAAGCACAGTTACCAGCTATTGTGAAACAATTACATTCAGGATACACAGGCTAAAAAGACCCACAAATATACGTTCTAAGATGATAATGTGTTAAACAAAAAACCAATCAATCCCTTTTGAAGAAGGGAAGTAACTACAGAATATTTTTATTTTTTAAAAGGAATTGAGCAAGAGTTATTTTAAAAGTATAAATCCCTCTTTATGACACAATAAAGTTTAATCAAATTGTAAGTATACAAGGTCAACTGATTTCTCACCTGTCAGAAGATAATAGAAAACTAACTGTAAACTTTCAGTGAAATAAGTAGATGCCGAAAAATTTCCTTTGATTTCTCTGCTGGATGTAATCATCATCAGAAGAAACATACTAATTTGAGAACATACCTAATGCACCATGCTACACTCTCTGTTAAGAATTTACCTTATGCTGTTCTGCTCCATCACTGACAGGTTTGAGACTTAACACCACAGGTGTTTGGACTATATTGTGCCCCGAAAAAGTAGCATGAAGAATTCTCATTATGTTCTCATAAAACATATTATCGACTTTGTCTGATGCACTCAGAAACAGACCTCAATTGCCAGAAATACTGCTGCACAGTGATATACATGCACACTCTAAAGAGAAATAGTGAACACAAGACATTTTAATTCCTTTAACTGACAGCGTCCAATTTATTATTATGGCGTCCAATTTATTTATAAATGGAGCACTCAGAAGCCTGGGGAAGAAAGAACCAAGAGTGAAACATAATACTGCATATTCCAAAACCAGTACTCCAATAAACAGTTGAGATTATCTACTGCATTAAGATCCCAGTTGGGTAATTCTACTCCCCATTCCTGTATGAGACCTCCTATTTTTAAACACCTTCTTACAGATTAGAAAGTATTTCCTTTCTGAAGCCTTTTTTCTCTCCTTTTCCTATTTATTAATACTGATTTTGTCCAGTACTTTTCAAGGTAGTTTCAAACTAATGCAGCTCTTTTCCTGTTGATTACTTTTCTCTTATAATAACAGAGTAATAACAAATTAAAAGAATAAATCAGCAAAGATGAGCTCCTTCTGATTTTCTTTTCTCTGTGCAAGTCATATAAGTAATAGCATACACATATTTATATGCATTATATGCATATTTAAAACTCAGGTAAGATTATATAACTTTTTCAACATATGACAAATGAAATGCCTAAAATATTTCACCACATACATTTAATGAACTAGAAAAGTAGCTGTCCTAATCAAGCTAGATTAATGTCAGCTCCTGAAATTTTGAAGCCTCCTGAAATCACTAAGCTATCTGAAACTTTACATTTAGCTTCTAGAAAGATACTGAGGATCAGCAGCTTGTGTAAATGGCAGTGATAGTTAAGACACTCAATCTTATGGCAAGTGCTCAGAATCCTGCTAAATTAATACCTAGTCTAGGGCACTGATTCAGGAAACACTAAAACAGGTATTAAAGTCTACTTTTATTCAAATTAGGCCTGTTGCAAATGGTAACTCAGACGTGTGCAAGGAATGAAGATGTTTCCTGCAGATATTATGACAGAAAAAGCTATATACTTTTACCAGGGAAGAAGTAATCAGCTATTATTCTTGAAGTCTTTAAGAAAAATGTGGACAGGCAAAGCATACCTACCTTAGATTCTCATAACCTGTCTCCAAAATCATACTCTAAAAGTGCCTTACAGTGATTTTTAAGCATTTTCAACTTTGTTTCAACTTGAGCTACAGCGTGTGTGTGTTATAAATGACAATTTTGGATATCAGGATGCTCTTCAGAAAAAACACTTCTGGCATGTGAGGTGCAATTCAGATACATGTAAATGAGGAAAGAGAAGAAGATTTGGGTGTTTTAAACTTTGTTCCTTTGTTTACAAAACAGAAAAATAAAGTAATACAGAATCATATAATGCTCTAGGTTGGAATGGACCTTAAAGATCATCTACTTCCAACCCCCCTGCCATGGGCAGGGACACTTTCCACTAGACCGGGTTGCCGAAAGCCCCATCCAACCTGGCCTTGAACAATTCCAGAGAGGGGTCAACTTGTTCCACTACCTCACCACCCTCACAGTAAAGAATTTCATCCCAATATCTAATATAAATCTACTGTCTTTCAGTTACCCCTTGTCCTATCACTACACTCCCTGACAAAGAATCCCTTCCCATCTTTCCTGTAGGCCCCCTTTAAATACCAGAAGGCTGCTATAAGGTCTCCCCGGGCATAGTCAGATATGACTATCTGATGTCTGATCATTTATCATCTTTCCTAATAAATAAAGCCAGCATGCCACAACGATTATGAATTGGCCTGTGCTTTGATACAGCACAATAGTATCTTGTAGAACAATTTTTTGGAAACAGAGCAACACTTTTGTTCAGAGTGGACTTCAGGTCCATTTGTAATACTCACAACTTGCTTAGAACTACATTTCTGTTCTGTGTCATCTGCATGCAAAAATGTCTGCAATTCTACCTCTGTAATGCATGTGGACACACATGTCCAGAAAGCGATTTTACGTGGGAGGAAAAAAATAATAAATCTGTTTCTATGGTGTCTGCAGCCAAGAAGGAAGGTGCTTCAAAAGATGTACACCCATGTAAGTTAACAATGCTGCACTGACTTACACCAGATGAGTCTCAGCACATCTTTTTCTATGTATTGCCTGTAACCACCCCTCTTGAAGGCCAGAGGCAAGCCTGGAATAGAAACAATGCGTCTTTATAATTATAGCAAATCTCTCATTCAGCAACTGAAATATGGCACATACTGAAAAAAAAATCCGATTCCAAAAAAACCCCACAAAACCATTCTTTTCTACCGAACCATGTCTTAATTTGTTTTGTTTTTCTGATAGCCAATTACTCTTCACGTTTTGCACTACCAAACCGATAACAAGCCAGGCTCTTGCAAACCCAGATGTGCTCTGGGTTTTGTTCAGAATTAGCTGGCTGGAGGGGAACACCTTGCAAGCAGAAGATGACATATGCATCAGGTTGTGTGACTGGCTGGCCTGATATCCAGTCAGACCTTGAAATTCACAGGATGAGTCTACACAATTTATTATTTCCTCTCCTCCTCTTCCTTCCTTCTACCAGCTGGTAGTTCCACTGGCAAGTGCCTATCATATGCTGCTGGGTATTTTTATGACTTCAAACAGGGATGAATGGGAGGTTACATATTCTCTTTTCTAAAAGAAATGTTAACAGAGTGTGAGGTATTTTTTTATTTTAAATCCTCCTTTCCTGAAATGCATAGGCAATATTCCTTAAGAAAATTCCCTACATTTTTATGTTTGCTATTTGTAAATCCTAGGCCTAGTTTGTTTGCCCAATGCCATATAGGTTTAATGATATAAAGCAAAGAACAACACTGACAATGGCTACCACACATGGTGAGGTCAATTCTTTATGAGACTTAAATGAAAATTAGTATCAAATATCTTCTACCCTGTTAAAAGGGAAAAAGACTATACATGCAGTGATACAGAAGACATTACAGTCAGAAAGATAAAACTGATCTGAAACTCCTTAAAAAGAACACTAAAAAATCCAAAATCCTTTGCAAAGCATGAATACATAGAAGATTTACTTTGCTTTTTAAAGATCATTTTAAAGGTTAATTTGCCTCACACTTGCCTACTTTAAAATTACTTTCATTTGAAGTTTGGCATAAGACATAGAGCCCAGACAGAAACCTTGTAAAAGTCACTATCAGTGCAAAACCTGCAGGCAGCTGCAGTAAGGTACTGAATAAGCACTACCAACTTCAAAGAGAAGACCCACAGGTAGAGAATCCTGTTATTTATTTCTTCAATTTCAGTGGTGCTGAAGAGAAGTAAAATATTTTGCATATTGCTGTAAGAAAGCAAAGCATAGGTAAATTCATTAGCAGTTTATAACACACTGCACTTCTCTTATTTTATGTACATGCTGTATTATAGAAGATAGCTCTCAGCAGTCAGGTTTCTACTTAATTAGAGTTTCAAAAAAACCCCTTGTTTTCCTCATGAAGTTATTGGTGAGAGGAAAATGGAGAGAGATGGAAAACACAAGCTGTTTGTAGAAAACTTTTCACCTCTAAGCTAGAGCTATCTGGTAACAATGACTCTCTCCAACCAGACTGATCACCTGGTTGCAACAGCTAAGGCACCATAGACACCATGCTCATACAAAACAAAATTTCAGCTCAGGTCCAGCCTCACAAATACATCTATTCCATCAGAGATAAACAAGTTGTATTTCAGAGCTGAAGTATTTACCAAGTGACATAAAAAACATACATTGAATAATGAAACAGGAATAGAAGACGTATCAATTCGACTAAACATCTCACTACATGGGGTTAACTTCAAGACGCAATAGTCAAAGTACTTCTCCCTTGGGTTCAGCATTGCTAGCCTCCCAAAAGATGTTATTAACAGAATGTAGCAGAAAGCACAGTTCATTTGGGTCCATCATAAGCTTAAATGAAAGTGAGGCCTGTTAAATGTATTAGTTCATGCTTTAGAGGACATCAGTGATATGAAACAAACCTTCAGATACAGAACCACAGGAAGAAAGCTCCACAAACATCTGTTAACATTTGAGCTGCAGAGGAAATGCTACTAGCCTGCATTACAAGACACTTCAGGCATGTAGTCATAACATACATGTATGTGTATAAATATCTATGAAAAAATATTGCTAGCCTTTCAAATCTTCACTAACAGAAGTAACACCTGCATTCTCATCTGACAGAAGAAGGCCATTTCTCATAGCTATCTGAAACTGCAAACTCTTGCAAGTCTTTGCTGTACAGCTCCATGTAGAAAGCCAGCGTCTCCAGCATCACCCTTCGGCATCCCAGGCTGCTGGGCTCAACAAATGGATACTGTTCTCTTTTAGATATTTTTTTTTAATACTGTGCATTATGGCACCAACAGAGCAATAGCATCCAGTATCAGAGAGGAGACCTCAGCTTTTTGCTATACATGTGTCATGGAAGACAGAGGCTTCCGGCTGCGAACTCCCACTGTGCCGCTTTACCTGCGCTGTGAGGCTCCTGCAGCGTGCCCGCAGCCCACAACTCTGTTGGCAGAGTGAATGCACATTTACAGATAAAACAGCATTTAAATGCTGTTGTCCTGCCTGTGCAGAGATCGACAGAGTATCAGGAGAACTCTTTGTACAGTATTCTTGCAGTGAAATGTAATTTTCAGTGTTGCTGGCACCAAGACTAAAGTTCAGCCAATGCACAGATTATTCCCTTATCGGGAAGGCTTTGGAGCCTGGGAGGAAAATTCACTTTGATCTACAGTGGCTCTCAGAAACCTCACATAAAGTGGAAAAGACAGAAATACCTTCCCACTTAAAAAATCCTCTCCAGAAGACAAATTAGGCTAGCACAAGAAATTCAACTCTGATCTGGTGTGAATCTGTTCAGAACAGCAAATATAAAAGCACATCCTTATATCAAAATCAGAGCTGTAACCAAGTTGGTACCTCCAGAGTGGCTCAGGGTAAGGCATGCACAGGCATACTGCAGGCTTCTCAGTGTAATCAGCTATAACACTCAGTTAATTCATGATCACAGAATCATTGAGGCTGGAAAAGACCTCTGAGATCATCGAGTCCAGCCTATGTCCTAACACCACAGCATCAGCTAAACCATGCCACTAAGTGCAGCATCCAATCTTTTCTTAAGCACCTCCAGGGATAGTGACTCCGTCACCTCCCTGGGCAGTCCATTCCAGTGTTCTATCACTCTTTTTGTGAGGAAGTGCTTCCTAATATACCACCTAAACCTCCCATGGTGCAGCTTCAGGCCATGCCCTCACTAGTTGCCTGGGAGAAGAGTAGGTTGTTGAAAATGGTAGGTTCTCCTTGATACAGAAAACCTCAAAAATTGCATCTAGAAAGAGGTATGTTAACACATGACAAACAGGAATAAAGTACTGATAAAGATCTCAGCTACCCCATATCAGAAGCCAAATGATATGTCCCAATTTTGTGTAATTCTATTTTATTTCAACAGATTGCTTCACGTATTTTTCCTACTCCCACACTTTCATTGTTCAACATGTACTTGATCAAAGCTTGATTCTGTCTTCCGCATATATTACAAGACTAAATAGAAATGCTGAATATTGGTCCATTGGACCTAGCACCTTGCAATAAAGACTCAAGCTGTTTGTCTCACAGAGTGGCAAAAGAAATGGTTTGCTGGATCTTCTTTATTGTACTGGAAATCATCATACATCACTAGTTTGTTAGTTCTTGCAGGCTGTAATTATGCTTTTTGCTCTTATTTTCTATGATGCAGTTCTATCCAGAAAGTAACCTCAGTTCCAATATGTAGGAAAAAATTAGTAGAGATATCATAGTGTACTGATTAAACCAAATCACCTCTGCATTAAGACATTTTATTCACTGCTCTTTGAAAAAGGAAACTACTTATAGTGTGATTTCAATTTCATTTGGTAAGTACAGGTTTTTTAAAAGAGATTATTCATACTTTTAAGTATTAGTTAGAAAAGAGAATTCATATTATCAGATCCTAAGTGTAACAGTAACAACTTGCAGCTTCCTCATTCATCTAAGTGCTGGTACAATTCTGAGAGCCAATTCTGGTTTATAATCCCTTGCTATTTTATAGAGGCCTATCATAGTAATGGAATCTGAGAGTGCTTATTATAAACAGCTGCTGTAACAGAAACAGAGAATCAGTGTAGATTACTATTTAAAACCCCATAAATGTTTAAAACAATGCAAGTCAGGAAACATAAGCTTAAGGAGAAAAGTTCTTAAAACTGAAAGGTCAATCTCTGTTCTTAATCTATCATATACAAACACTTAATGAAGCGATTATTAAAGAAATAAATGTCAGTCATAATAAGGAAGAAACATATGTGGTGTGCTGGGTTGCATCTACCCTCACTATGTATATATGTGAAGAATGCCAATGGTAGAGATACGCAAAAGCATGTAGAGAACCTCTCTTTGACTTCCACTTAAAATTGCTGCAATGGCATACATACAACATATTTCATGTTCATTTACATAATAATGGGAAAATATACAATAGGAAATCAAATGGCCATTTAAGAATTTTAAACTGTTAATCACATTAAATCTTGTTCACTTTTCCTGATACATTTCTTAGCATTTTGTGACTTCCCTACTACAGTACAACTGATGCCCTAAGAGCCTCAAACTGCAACCTGGATGGACCCTTTACATGCTATGGATGTGTCACAATGAGTAATAACAATGGTAACAGATACAATACAGATTAACGTACCTTTTGTTGCAAAGTGTGTACTTTAGGACTACAGACCAAAAGGATTAGTGTGAAGGTGGACTGTACCTAACACCACTTTCAGAAGACTACCCTTTGTTACAAGAAAACAGTCACTGATGGATGCTGAAAATATGAACTATGGCAAGAGTTTCTGAAAAAGTCTTTTACTGGTTGATCTGTTCCTTTCATGTCTGTTTAAGTGTACACTGTGTGGAGTTGGTTATATTAGTTATCTGGTATAACAACCAGATTAATTATGTACTTCAGCACTATTAACTACCACACTAGACATCACTCACCAGAGAATGAATTAATTTAATCCTTCTGTTCAAATGTAAAACCAACTAAGAATAATCCTTTGTTTTATAACTTTTAAATAAATAACTTAAATTCTTAATGATGCTTAAAGTACATTAGGAAGGCACTCAAACTATTTAGCTAAGGGTAACTAGACACTTTCATTAGAAAGTCTAATTAAATGGTATTTTAAAATTAACTCCAATTTACAATGGACCATAAAACTACAAAGTCAAAAATTGTATCTTTTTACTTGAAGGTTTGTGAAAAAAAATCAATTTAAAGGAACAGTATCAATAAATTAGCCCTGTGATTTCAAACTGTTCTCTATATTTGCAGCTGCAGTTTTCACACAGAATTTAAAAAAATTGGCAGGCTTCAAATCTCATCCTGGGGTGTACTTATCTGGGAATTTCAACACACAAATAATTGTGAGGATAGGGAAGAGAAAGGAAAAGGTTTACAGAAGGCATAAAAAAATATGTTTATATGCTATACCCATTACTATCACTTTTTGTGCTCTGTTAAAGGAAGCACTCATTTCTGCTGTTAAGAAACTTAATTTTCATAGCAAAACCACTAAAATTTTACCACAATAAATAATATGAAACCCCAATGAGGAATTTATTCTTTTCAATATATCACATTCTATAAATAAGGAGGAAATTTCATCCCAATAAAAAAGAAGCATAATAATTTAAGAAAACAAAGCCCTAAAACTGGCTCAGATGTTGCTAGCTTAAAATACACAAACAATTGAAGCAATTAGACCCGTGACAGGAACTGCTCAGAACTGCTGCTCCTTGTGTATACTGTGGCACAGCTATTTTGCCACAGCACAGAATTTTCACAGTATTAGCCAAGCAGGCAGAATAACAAAATATTTTACAGAAAATAGGTATTTTTATATCGCAGTCAAATACGGTCTTTTCTTCTGAGTCCTTGCTAAAAGTAGCTGCTAAATTCCCTGATGTCCCAACAAAAGGAATGTAGTATAAGCAAGTCTGAGAAAAATGAAGAATGTAAATTTTAAAAACATGTTATGAAAGAGTTTTTTCACCTCCCCATGGGCCAAAAAAGAATCCCAAATAAATCCTCTGCACTTGAAATAAATGGGTACTAGCAGAAAACCTTTAAAAGCAAGGGTATGCTCATGCTCCACTTCTAGATACGTAGTCAGAAGCAAAACAGAGACTGACAGGTTGAGGGAAGAGGCCAATTTTGTGATACTTTCCCCAATGGCCACCCCACAGTACTGGGTGCCACTTTGGCTAGGATCTGGGTGAGCAGAGGCTTCTGTGAAGAAATGCACTCCATAACAGCACAGCTCCCAGCATGCACTGGAGTAAATGAAACCCTTCATCAGGGGGTCAAGAAAAGTTGTTTCCTGAGCCTTTTGAAAGGGAACTGCCAAACCCAGGGCACAATGGGAGAAAGAGCAAGTTAAAAACAAAACAAAGCAAAATCATACACACAAACCCACCAAAAAAAAAAACCAATGACCCAAAAAAAAACCCCACCACCCCCCAAAAAAACCCCACCAC
>JANHFX010017753.1:74250-90192 GCA_027560015.1 Chloroceryle amazona | reverse complement strand
AACAAACCAAAACAATACCCACAACCCCAACAAAAAAAAAACCAAATGACCCAAAAAAAAACCCCACCCCCCCCCAAAAAAACCCCCCCACCCCCACAAAAAAAGAAAAAAAAAAAAAGCACAAAAGAAACAACCAAACAAGCCAACAAGACAAACCAACAAATTAACCAAAAAAAATGCCCCCAAGAAACCAACCAAACAAAATCACCCCACAACCCTGGAAAGAAAAATATGTAAATAATAGTTTATGCTCAATAAAAATAACTTTTTCTTTCACTCCCAATGTGGATGTGTCATCAGTGCCTGTGAGGTACCTTATAAAGGGCCCAACTCAACTGCAGAAGGAATAATCAAAGATTTCTGTTGAACTTGAGTATAAGCATAATTATTGATTTCCTATTCTGTTTCTCACCTAATTTCCTATCCTACTTTTCCTTTGTATGTCTACCTCACAAAAATTACTTGCCATTGACATTAAAATGTTAGCATAATATTAATAAAGCACCAGAGTAATTGTTTTTAACCACTTGCAAAGTGAGGATGATGAATTGGCTGGATTTCCATTGCCTTACAATTGTGGAAGAAAGCTTTCCAAATATATAAAAAACTTTCAGCAGATTAGTTGAAAAATATTGATTAAAAAAACTCCAGGATCTGAACTTATTACATAGTCTTCAAGAATATATCAAGTAAACTATCTAGCTTGTGGACTATCTGGCTTGTGTATCTAGATTGTGGACTAGGCTTCTGATCCTTTGCTCTATCAGTGATGTAATTCCTGACACAAGGAAATACATGAAAATTTCTCAGTCCATCCTTTGTTGTCATAGGTACATTACTTCAGCAATGAAGAACTCACCAGAAATATCCTTTCAAGTTGATCTTGAATGTCTTTCATTCCTGGAAAAGCAGCAACACCTTGAATCATTTCTACAAAGATACAACCCACTCCCCTACAGAGGAAAGAAAGAAAGAAAGAAAGAAAAAAAGTACATAATTTTAGAAAGATTCCTTAGAGATTAAATGGCAAGCATCTACACTTTTTTATTCATCACCAGTATGAGAATAACTCTTTTCCTTTTTTTTCTATCAACTCCAGGCTGAAGAACAAGCATATGCATTTACTAAAACCAATGTATACATATGAATACTTCACAGGTGTTTGAATGCAAGTGTATAGCAGGAATATGGATGGTAGCTCTTCAGACCAATAAAGGCCCCGCAGCTTCTCTCTGTTACATAAGGTTGGGGCTGTCTATTTCTAGATACCACACAATTAAGATTACTGTCAGACAACCCATGTTTTACTCATCTTTGAAGGCTTTGACCACAGCTAAATAATGAAATTTTACATTCTGGGCCAGTGAGAGTTGATAGTCATATTTCTTAAAGAAGAAAATTAAACATACATTACGATTTTCTAATTCTACATCCCAAACCTTAGATACATTAAGCAAAGTTTCTCTTCAGGCATTGAAAAGTAGAGGAAAACTTTGGAAAGCACGTTTCTGAGAAAATTTTAAAATAATTCAGGAGTTTATAAAAGAGCAGTTAAAATTTATGTTCCATATGCTTCTGCTGGTGACCAAATGAACTGAATTGATTAAACTGCCATTCATCATTTAGTCTGGTTAGTGCTTCATTAGGCACAGATAGGCACAATATATCTTAGTCAAATGCTTATAAACAGCACCAAGATCTCAGGCAAGGAAAAATTCAAGATTTTAATCAGAAGCCATTTATTCAAATAAGAAATAAACCAACTGAATTCAGACTAAAGAAAAGAGGATTAAAGTTCTATTCTTGCAACCAGAAAACAGGCATTTGATTATACTAGTGTATCATTTGAGGGTATGTACTGCTATCTGCAGAGAAACTTCAGCTGGCTGTTTTAACAGAAATGCTGTAGAAGTAGCAGAAAGATTTTGCCAAATTTTATATTGCTTCACATAATCTATTTACAAAATTGTTGACTTTTAGCATGTCTGGCACAAGTATGAGCCAAAAATATCAAGTAAAAACTGCAAACACTGCTGAAGAAAAATTTCCTGCTTGGAAAAAAGAATCCTATTTCATGTCTTGGACTTTTGTGTAACCCTCCATTTAGTCACAAACTGAAATGAGAGTGAAAGAGTACTAGAGTTAAATAAACAACCATATACAAAAATCAGAAGATTATTGAAATCACTGAGGATAGAAACATAAAAAGCCTTCAAGGTCTGAGCTGGAGGACTGCTATTCCCCTTTGGCCCACTTGAAATTTAAGTTTTTGCTTTGTTTCGAAGTTTATGCTTCTCAGCACATTGAAGAGTAAGTCCATAGAATGAGAAGATTAAATGAATACTTAAATAACAAAACAAAAAAACAAAACAAAACAAAAACAAAAAAAAAAAAAGAGGAGGGAAGCATGACTTTGAACTGATAGGATACCCAGAAAGCCATAGCAGCACATAAAGGCTTCAAGATGGCTGGATGGCTCTGTTTTAGGTGTCTTAAGTGGTATCAATGAATTTTAGGTTCACAGCAAGTAGAAGGATGCTTGAATCACAAATTATAAGATACTGAAAATGAAAAAAAAAAAAAAGCCTCTACAAGGCCTTGAAATTAGTCTTGTTTTTGTAGACCTCAGAAACTGTTAAATAGGTTAGAGAGATCTTTAAGCAAAGCAAAAATTATTTTTGTTCCAGAAGAACTGTAAGGACTTACTGTTTGTAAGGAAAAATTAAGGGAATTAGGTCATTCTTGGCTAGAAGAAATACAAGTGACAGGGAGAATAAGATGACTCTATATTTAAAATTATGCAAAATGAAGGACAAGGAAGAAGTGATTAGGATTTTAATGATTCCGAGAACTGTAGGTAGATCCAAGACAGTATAACTAGAAATAACAGAATGCCTTTAGGAAATAAAAATTTTAGGGTGAGTGTTAGAGAAACACACTTAACAATTCTGCTATACCCCAGTCTCCCAATGGGCTTGAAGCTCCACAGTTACAGCCACATAAAACCAGACAAGCTGAAACACTTAAGAATATTCCTCAGGGAACAGACTTGCATTAACAATTGGGTGGATAAGATGATCTCACAGATCATTCCCAGCTCTAGTTTCTATGATGCAAAGCTTACTTCTTGAAATTTGAAATACAACCAATTAACTTGGCTTTAATGTGCATGCATCTCCAAGGGTTTGTTATTTATGTAACATTTGGGCACACTCAGCATACAATGCCATTTTCAGGCAGCACTTGAGACATAATGTGTGACAAAAGAACATTAGCCTAACGTACTTCAGTGTAATTGCTTCAGATTTTCTTACTGTCTTTGTAAGACTTCTGGTTTTGAATAAATAAGACAAATGCTGCAACTTTGTTCAGAACTATTTCCAAATGCAATGGCTCGTGATAACCTTGCAAAGTAAAAGTGACAGCCATTTAATGTTAAAATGGCTGGCTTACCCTCCATGACAAAACATGTGACTAACTCTACGGATATATTGAAAAGACCATATGTGGCCATACCATCTAATATTGCTTAATTTCCTGGGGCTCTGGCTATCACCCCATACAGCCTCATATGGAGTAAGAGTTAATAACATAGCTAAATGAGTTACTCTTGCATTTCAATTGACATAGTAAATGAGCCTGTAAAAATGTCGTTGGATGCCTCAGGAAACTGCATATTTTTTTTTTCCTACACAGCTTTTAGAATTCAAAAGAGTATTCCCTTAAAATTAACTTGCTTACTGGTGGGTTGGGTTTATATTCTTAGGTTTAAGAATTTACTTTTGTGGCTCTCTGTAACAAAGATCCTTATTGCGACAAGAAGAATCTCCATCTATCTGTACTTGAATGCTTTAAAAAAAAAAAGAAAGCATAAAAGCTTTGGTAAAGCATAATCTATAAAAGATTATTTGGTTTGTTTTCTTCAGTTAATATTCTGATAAGGCAAAGAGGGTAAACAGATTACAGTTCTCACACAAGAAGTAATGAATGAAGCAAAATTTCCCTTCTGTGATGACAAAGAACATTACAAATTCTGCAGCAAGCAAATGCAATGAATGGAAAAAAAAATTACTTGAAAGCATGATAGTTCCCAGTTCTTCTTTAAAGTAAGATTTGAAGTAATTGTAATTACAAATGACTTGAGTGTTCATGTTCTTGTCTGTGTCATTGAACTACCTAGAAATAAAACCTCCAGACATTTTTGTGACCCAACCCTCTGTAGAAATGCTCAGTTTCTGTATTATGTAATATTATATTCATGAAGTATTAAAACATACATGATCCCTTTTTTCAAGAATCTTTCTATTAGATTCACTTATTCTGTGAAAGTAGAATGCAAAAAAAAGCTCCAGAAAATAATCTTCAAACTTGAGCAACATTTTGCCATGAGGTATTTTCCCGTTGAACATGGTTTTACTTCTGGATCCAGGTACCTTTATAAGGTACTTTCCTGACACACATGAAACATATTTCTAGCAGTGGAAAAGTCAAGGTAAATCTGATGTCCCAAATGGATAAAAGCAGTTTTTACACAGGAGATGAAATTTCCTTCCAAAAACTACAGACCAAGAGGGTCTCCTCACACATAGTGTTTTTATGAATTTGACCTTTGAACTTCTATGGATTTGAATTTGTTTCTATGAAATTGATAATTTTACAGTCAAAAGCTAATTTAACTGATAAAACTTTTGAAGAACTCACTGACAACAAGAGAAGTTTAATTAACAATACCATGACAGTTTCTTCAATAGCATCACCTTAATATTCTAAACCTACAGATTCCTGTGGTCTGCAAGTCATAATCACAAAGAACATCAAGGTCAAAAGAACTAATTTACTCTATGCTGTTTTCTTTCTCAGATCCCAGGCAGTATTTCTTCGGGGCGTACTGGGACTCCCGCTCTTAGATTTCTTTACTGCAAACTGTTTACAGCAGATCGAGGATAAAGATGCCTTTGTAATGTCCCCTGCGTAAAAACTTAATTTGGTGCACCTGTGTCTAAGACAAGATCCATTTATATTTAATAAATATCTTAATCACTGCTATAGGTCTTCATTGGTCAAATATTCATGAAAGCATGCATGGAATTACAGTGAGTATTCAAATCTGCATTCAGAGCAGCCTATGTGGGAAAATGATGTGTTCCTGAAAAATACCATTTATTTTTTCTAACAATAGGATAGAAAGAAAAACTGCATGTGAAGAGATTTCCCTAAACTGACATCAGAATTGAAATCATGTGTATCAGTCCAGATGTTGCAAAATTAAATAACAGTGATTTATTAAGCAATTTCATAACATTTGACTGGTCTAGTTTTAAGTGATTTCTTCCGTAGCACTAAGCATAGCTGATGTTAGTTAATAAAAGTAAATTCAAAATATATCACAGCCCATAACTTACAGTTACCTGAACTGTGAATAAGAGTGTATTTTTTAAAAACAAAACAACAGGATATGCAAAAAAATTGCCAGCTGTTAGCAAACACAATTTAAAGCCAGCTGCACTTCTAAATAAAGTATCCCTAGTGACTTCCTGATGTAAGCAACCCAGATGTAGCAGTACATGCATTACCAGAATCAAAAAAGATTTAATAACCTGTTTAAATTGCTTTATTTACTAATACTATTCTTCCTGTAAGGAACAAATACAATAGGTTCTTTTGGGGAATTTTTTTCCTCCCTATGTTTCTGCATTACTTATATATGGGTTTTAGTAATTCATAAACTCTTTATGCATTGAAGCTTATTTTTCTTGCATTGACTTTCAAAGGACTGTAAAATTCAAGGATTAGGACAAGTTACACCTGAGGCAATGCAAAGCCATATTCCTAGCTACTAGTAGGTCCTCATCAAGAGGTTTAAAAAAAAAAAAAAGTATATCAAAGGTTATCACAATTCTGATGCAATCTTGGGTAGTCTAATACATTCACACAATGCCGCTGTATCATTTGCTGTCAGCAGTAAATCACAAGCCCACTGCATCGATTTCCATCACCAGCCTGACACCACTAATGCATGTATGTCTTCATTAATATTATTTTATTGCCAGTGGCTATTTAAAAAAAGAATGCCAGAGAATGTTAAACTGCATGTGGATCATTAGCTTTTAGTTACCATCCTAATGCCCTACACCAGTAAATGGAGTGTAAAAATAGCCTGCAGCCTCTGCCACCTGCTTCCCAGCCACTGTCCAGTGGTTAATGTATGGACTCCTTTTTCATGCAGCTGGTCTTCTACTCAGTAGGTGCTCCACTTTCTGTTCCTTGGGAACCACCATGAAATGTCATTTATCATGGCTATAGCAAAGGCCCTCTGTCTTGTCTTTTTTTTTTTTTTTTTTCCTAAATGGAAGAAACAGCTGTGCTTTCTACCTCAACATTATTTAACTATTTAGTGAAGTGGCTGCCTAGTTTTGTCATCATGCAGGTCATCATTAAGGACACAAGAGAGCACACACTATTTGTCATAAGGACATAATGCCAGTAATTGCATAAAAATGCTAATTCTACAAGCACACTTTTGATAACAAATTACCAAATTATCTTGAAATCCGATGGTAGGTGGGTTTCTCCACATCTCCCTTCCTCCCACTCTGGATAGTTACTAAGTGTTTTTAATGTGATTATGGCCCAGCTCTGCACAGAGGTTGTTTAAATAAAGCCCAAAGACTGCCTGTGCTCCAGCAGAGCTCAATGGTAGATGTGCCAAGTAAGCATAAGTGACCTTAACCTTCACCTCTTGTAGTGAAACTAGAAGTGCTGTCTCAGACAACCCAGCAAAGTGGAGAAGTAAAAATCTAAAGCTCTTCTGTCACATACAATATACGTTTGCTCTAATCTGATTTCTAATGTGGCAGTAGCTGAACCTCTACATAAATTCCTGCCATGTGAAAGAAACTGTATTATTACTAGGGCTTTTTTCTAAGCTTTTCATAGTTTTCCAGTTTGTACAGGGCAGCAAAAATTTTTAAATGCTATAAATCTAGTACAAGAGCATTATGACATCATTTTTCATTTGAAACAAAATTCACCATCTCTACCCCTGAGCAAATGAATCTTTTTTAGACCAATATGAAATGCTCTATACAAGAGGACATCACTTATTGTTATAATTGAAAATGTAATTACTGTGTTCTTCCTCCGTACTCTTGCATCATCATAAAAGTCTGACAAATCATGACCTGGATTGCTGAAGTGGCATTTTGAGTCCTTTCTCAATCTTTTCTGCTGCTCATGTAATTTGAATATAAACATATGATTATGAGGGAAATTGCTTAGTTTGCAGTCATAATAGATTTAAAATTCTTCTGTTAGCTTAATTTGATCTCTATAACACTAACACCACAGTTTGACTACACTTTTGAATAGCTCTTTTACTAAGATAATGATTGGGAGGAATGTAAAAATAGCTGGGTTTAGGAGTCATTAAGCTTTTGAGCGAACCATTTTTCTTCATGGAAAAAGTTTCAGTGAGAATCAAAACTGTTTTAAAATCATTTTTTTTCAGTTTAAACACAAACACCCCCCCTCCCAAACTAAACCCCCTTAATTTCAAAGTGAAATAATTTTTAAAATTAGTAATTGTTAAAAAAAAATTAAATAATTTCCAGTGTCTCTTTATACTTTAAAAAAAAAAGAGATAATTTATTGATCAGTTTCTTCTATTAAAGCATTAAAAAAAAACCCTCTAGCTGTTTCTGTATGTTCTCTTATTCTGTTTGTACTTCCCAAGTTGGGACACCTATGTGTCGCATACCCACATACATGTATGTGTACATATATACAGAGATATGTGGGACTCCTGAGAACTGAACACAAGTAGATTGAACTATAAGAAAATGAGCAGAAAACTATTTATGTTTCCCAGCTATTTCTGCCCTCTGATAAAAATTCCCTGCCTCATCCCAAGCAAATTGAGCTTCTTACTGAGAGTGTCAGAAAAGTAGCTTGGAAAAGGGGTGACTGCAAAATGTCAGGAACAGATGGGATGCAGAGATTGTACAGACTCTGAAGGTACCAGGTTGAACCTGACCTTTGGGATGATAGACAAGAAGATAAGATGCAGGGGAGAAATTATATCTGCAAGACTGAGAACGGTTTGAAGAAAACCAGACAGCAGACACAGAAGATGCTGCCTTTGCCTTGACGGTGCAGTTGCAACATCACAATGTTCACATTTGCAGGCGTTTGGTTACCCTCCCTTTTCCTGCCACTTGGTTCATCTGCTGTCACAGGTCAAGGAACTACAGCAGCCAGAGGTCAAGTTATAATAAACACTCTCCTCACTATTAGTTATTCTACCATTTGTACTCTGTAACCCCTTCAAATAAAACAATGCTACAGCTTCTAACTCCTGCCCCCGGGAGTCAAAACAGTGCTATGGGGAAAAACTAGACAAGATTTTCAGGAAGAAGTAGCTCTTTATCCCACATTCTCTGATCTCAGCTACAGGACTAAACACAACCATGTCATGCTTAGTTCCCTACCTTAGCAAGAATTATTCCTGCTAAGTGATCAGTTTGAGTACTACACTGCAGGATTATCTTGACAAGCATTATTCACCCACAGCAAGAAAACATAACATCCTTTTAACCCTATCTTACAGTTACATCTAGATTTTGACATAATCATAATTCTAAATTTAAGTTGCTTGTATTAAAAAAGATATTTCAGCAAAATATAAAAAAAAGATTTTTTTTCTGAAACTTGCTCAGTATATATTTTTTTCTCAAATAAAACAAGTTCTATAGATTTAAAAAATCAAATACACATTAAAAAAACCCAAACATCTTCCAAACATGAAACTTTCTTTGTAAGGAAAATATTTTTTCCACATTTCTGTTTCTTGAATCAACATGCATTGCTTCTACTAACAGTTAAAGCTCTTAATAATTACAGAATCTGTACAGATTAGAGATCCTGTGACCTCAAAACCTACAAGAAAATCAAAGAACCTCCACATTAGTTTCTAACAGTCAAAACCCCAAACAACTTCTTTGTTCAACACAGGCCTAGGTGATGTTATCAAAAAGGAGCAAGATGCTATATATTGTACACATCAAACTGCCCTTTCAAACCTGCAGCTCTGAATAATACCTGTAATCGCAGATTTTTTAGATTTTATTTTAGTCACAGCACTCAGTGATGTGTCACACACTGATTTACTGCCAACAAATACAGGAGATTAAGAACTGAGGCTGTATCCTCACATCCAGAGAATCTTGGTTTTGTCCTCGCTAAGGCTGGGCATGACAAAAGCCTGTTTTTAGCAAAACCAAGTATCATGTCCTATCAAAGGACCACATCGAGACTACAGAAGTCAAGCAGCAGCTCAGACAGCCAACCAGTGAGGTGGCAGCAGGGGATTCCTTTAGGGAGATACTGAGTGAACCACCCAGATTACTACACACAAGTTTTTTAATCTGTACCACTAATCTCACTACATATTTGTTTTACATATCTAAAAAAACCCATCAGAGCTAAAGCACCTACACGGAGTCTTATGAAGGATTCTATACTTACCACATGTCAAGGCAGGTGGAATATTCTGTTGATCCCAGAAGGACATCTGGAGGCCTGTACCATAGGGTTACCACTTCATTGGAATATGTATGGCTGGGAACTGATTTAGCTCTTGCAAGACCTGTGGGGTAAATACAAATAAATTAATGAAAACAAAACAAAGAAATAGTTTGCTATATTGTTATGTTCCTAGAAGGATATATGAGCACGCCTCACACAACATGATGACATGTTGCAAGTGTTTTTTTCTTCTAGTACTGAAGTAAGTTACTTAATAAAAGAACATGGTGGTATTTATCATTTAGTACCTGGCTAAACAGAGCTGTGAATATTATGAAGGAATAATGAAATATGCTTTTCCTAATAACAACCACAGGTCCAGGAGAGATGCAAAGATTCATTTAGGTATACCACAGTGTAAGACAAACAAATATTTTAATTTCGATTAACTGCTCATCCTTAGGCATTGATAGTCTTTCATTTCAATGTTATTTAGAAAAAGGAAATTAAAAGGAAACTCAGGGGCAAATAGTGCCACAGAAAAGATTTGGTTTTGTAGGTGAGCCTAAGCAAACCTTCCAGAGTTTACACTACAAACCCCAGCCTGTATTCAAGTTTGCATCTGAAAGCACTAGACATGCTTACACACTACCGTTCAGATACATCAGTAAGATATCAGAATATGGTACGTGCAAAATTCTTTTCTCTTAACAAAGCATAACAATCTCAGAAGCAGCGAGCATTTCAATTAATTCTGTGGGCTATTAAGCTATTTACAATAATTGTCTCTTAAGATTGTCAATAATATAGAATAATTTAATTACTGCACAACCATAATTTATCTCATGTAAAATTGGAAATACTTTAGGAGAGACCCCCATGTGTTAAAAACAGCAGTAGACAACATTCTTTTCTAACAGTTCTCCTCGGAAGCCTCTCTCCTCCAGGAAATGGAAAAATATTTCAGGGCTGTGGTGACTGCTCCCATCAAGGGCTTGCAAACATCTTTTCTGAATAATCTGCTCCTATTTTCTGGCTTGTGACCATCCACTCCCTTCCTGGGAACACTGGACATACACAAGTAATGTAAATTGGGAGAATGTACTACTGGGTTTTTTGTGTGTCTTTCTAAACAAGTTTCCCTTTCACAAAACAAATTAAATTACTAAAACAGAAGGTCATGTCTTATACAGCACAGAACCCAAAAAGCAAAATCATACACTCAGAAAGAATTATGCAACATGAGAATTCACATAAGAGTGCACATGACAGTCCTGTACACCTTCATTCTTAATACACTAGAGAAGCTATTTAAGAACAGTTAATCTCAATGAATATATCTCCATAGTAATGATGGTAAATCTTGGCAGTAGAGTGCATTATCAGCTGATTATAGAAATTAGACCAGTGTAGGGGAATAAACTGACTTGTATGACAGAATTTCTTCTAAAAAAAATTACTTTAGTTTTATTTTTTTAAGTTTTCGACCTCTTTTGTGTTTGTGCACCTGGCCACTAGCTCGATGAATAAGCTGGATCACACAGACAACTCAGGGTTGGCCAGCTACAGCCTCAAAGAGGCCAGAGGAGAGGTCACATCACACACTCTGCAGTGCCTCTGACTCTAGATTAATGTTTTTGCTTCTAGATCAGAAACAATCAAATGCTCTAACTGGTGAATAGTTCTTATACAGCCCATAGAAACATTAAAAAGTCCAAGTTTCAAGCACCCATATCGCATGTTACTAAAATAAAAGAGTAGTCCCTGAATTCGTGGATATAGACCAAATACAAGTTATGAAATTATTTGAGAAGCCTGGATAGTGAATACCTCCATCCTTTTTTGCCTGTCTGAGCCTCCCTTTCTTTAGTCTTTCTTGGAGAAGACAATCTGGTTGCAAACAATTTCCTCTCTAATCTTCTATCTGGTTTTGATAGGAGAAAAGGCATAGGGAGGAAAGCAAAAGATAATTTTAAGCAGCCAGCAATACAGTGTGATTTGGGGAAAACTGTCAGAAACCTCTTGTGCAACTGTTCAGCATGGAACCAGTCCTCCCATCCTGCCGGGACTACTGCCCGTCCTGTTTCCTCAGTCCACTGCTTCTAGATCTCCTTCACCTCTAATCCGTCCCAGGTTAACTAAAAATCCATCTGATTTTCAAAGGATGACCCTCTGGGGCTAATCCCAGCCTGGTGGACAACTAAATGTTTTTCTCTTCTCTGGTCTACACTCCCAAAACACCATGAAAGCCCCATCTGAGGTTAGCTGCTACATCTGGTTTCTCAGTTATAAGAAATCATTCATTACTGGAATGAAGAAACCCTAATTTGTAATAGCAAGTTGAAGCCATGTATTGGCATCAGAGAGCATCATCAGGTTTAAGAGGTTTCTGGGTACAGGCCATATGTTTTAAGTTGTGGCCAATTATTTCCTAGTTGGGCACATACACTACTTTGGAAACTAAACAGCCCAATGGAAAGCAGCAGTGAACAACAAAGGGGAACACAAAGGCTAAAACTTGGCAGAGGAAAATTTGGCACAGTCCCACTGTCAAACGCTTGCCTTGTGCACAACTGAGAGGACCCGAATTAGGCTAAGACCTCACAGAAGCTGCTTTCTCTCAGGAAGGGAACAGAGTTTGCTTTTTCTGAATACAGAAGGCGTTTGCAATTACGAACACTTTCACTTGAGACTCAAAATTAATGCAAACATAAGGCATGGAAAAATATCTTCATCCTGCAGATATATTTACAGTTTAAAATGAATGTTATCAAAATCTATATGTGAAACACTACCAAGATATTGCATTTCTTGGTTTGATGTTCCAGGTGCAAATAGATGACAATGGTCAGGGGTTTTTTCCAGATATCCTTCTGAAAGAAAATTTGCTATGTATTTTATACCCTTTTGCACACCCAAATATGCTTACTCATGCAAAATTTATTTAACCGCATCCTTCAGCTCAAAGAAAACTGAAGGGTAGGATTAATTAGCACAGCATGTTCGATCACTTTCTTTAAGGGTTCCCTGTCTGTTTCCATGGTTACACTACAGGAAGAGCGACAACCTTGTTTTAAAAAGACAGAGCTTATGAGGGATCACCAAAACTTCAAATCGTAATGGCTATGTTAAAAATGGCTAAAAGGTAAATAGAGAGATCACCAGGTGAGTACCCCATATTTATACATTGCTGCTTGAGCACTTTTTTTTTTTCGTGGGTAGGTGGAGGGAGGATCTCCTGACAAGCAGTGAACTCCTCATGGGTTCCTGTGTCTTTTGAAAGATAAAAGGTCAACATGTGTCCTGCTGCTGCAGCCTTATTTTGAGAGAAGGAAACCAAGCATAAGGCCCAGTTATTAAAAGTCAGGCTGCATCAGACTCACTGGGGAACTTGTGTGTAATTATGGGAAGAACAGTCACTGTTTAATGTTCTCCAGGCACTCAATTCTATGGCCATTATTTATCCAAACTGAAAGAAGAAACTGTTCTGATGCTTAACATGCTGCAAGGCTTGCACAACAGCATCTACCTGCACTGTGATGAAAGCCACAACTTTCTTTTAACTCATTAAGCAACAGCTCAGGATACCCTGCAACACCCCGTATCTAAAATACTGAATGAAAGATCTATGCCTATGTATGTACATGTTTTTAACACACAAAACCTTCTGTTACCTCCCACTCTGAATTTAAGAAAAACAAAAAGTAAAAACCAAAACCAAAAACAAAACATAAGAAAGAAGGTATTTCCTTCCTTGGTAAATACAATTTTCTCTGCTTCATTTGGCTTTCTCTTTAATCTCAGACTTAGAGGTCATATCTGATTTTACCTAGCATTGCTTATTGATAAAACGCATTGCACTGATTTATCGCTGTAATTTTTAAATCCTATTTGACTTTTACAAGAGGCTGTAGCTAGAGCAAGACTCAAGTTATTCAATACACACACCTTTGGCTACATGAGCACAAATATTAATATTTGATATCTCTTTAGCTGCAGGATAGCTATCTAGTCAGGTTCATATGACAATCAGGAAGCCTTTGTTCACAGAGAATAAGATTCTGCAAATGAGGAAGCCACTCATATCTGCAAAAACAAGGGCTTGCCAATGATGTGCACATTCCCATTATACCTTAAATGTGATGACCTGTTTACTATTTAGATTTAGATATATCAAAAAAAGGATCTAGCAAGGCATACTGCAAAAACAGAAGGGTTTTTTGTTGCTGTTTTTTCTCGATTCAGATTCTTTTTGTGCTTCCTTTTTTAGCCTTGTTTAACAATTGCCTAGAGTTTGAGGTGAAAGGCTTATAAAACCACAAGTATGATGCAGTAACAATATTAACATATTATTAATGTATTCTATTGTAGATCATGAACTGTCAGCTTCACTTAACCTATTTACTCAGCTACCTGTTTTCCAACAGAAGTATATTTATTCAGTGAATACCTGAATGACAACAACCAGAAGTAAACCAGGTGGCAACACTGACAGTGTTTCAATGAAGCACTCAGCTCTGTAACCCAGATGTCAGTTAATCTGTCACTTGGCAATCAAGTGTCCTGCACCCTTTAGATTTCTCTGCTGCTTTCCTGAATGTGTCTGTCTCTAAGATGAAGCTTTAAAAGAGCATACAAGTCAAATTCCTTTCAAATAAGATAAATTAGCTACACTAACCCGTATCCAAGTCCTAATATAGCCACTAGATTATGATAGTGTTGTTCATTTATAAAAGTTACCCACTATCAGGGTGAGCCTAAACAGGTTCCCAAATTAGTATTCCCAAAATGGACTTGAGCAATGACTGGTCTTCCAGACTGGAATGCAGGAGTCAGTCTTTAAGAGAGAGAGAGAGAGCAGTAAGTAAGACAAAAGGCATGTGTGCCTCTCGGCCTGTCTGTTTTCTCCAGATATATCAGTTGTTCTAATAAAAGGTTATTTTCCCCTGTAAATCTTATCTCATGGATGTCTTCAGACAATCACTTACAGCAATGCAGATTACAATTACTCTGGTCTGTGAATGGGACTCAACTGTCAATTTGACAAACACAAATTACGGAAAGGGAAGATGAAGAATTACATTTTCTGCTACCAGAAAGAATGACTCTAGCCCTCATCAAAAGTATTTTTCTTTTTTCAAAAACTCCAGTATCATCTCTTTAGTCATCATTCTTTTTCCTCTACCTCCTGAGCCAGGTTCATAGGCAGTGGAAAAATGGGGTAGCAGAAAGAGTTCCGCTGTTGGCTGTATATTAAAAGATCCCTTTGATTAATTTGACTGAAAGCCAAGCTAGCTATAAAGCTGTTTATTTCTCTGCTTTAAAATCCTTATAAAAAAAAAAATTCTGACACATTTTGAAAAAAAACACTGATACTGAACAGGTACCATGACTGCCAAATTCAGTCTTTGTCTATTAGCAGAAAGAAACACTAAAAATTCGTTTTGAATCAAAAAGTGGTATGGAAGTGCAAAAGAAGTATGTTCCATTTTTGACACTAGGAAAATATATCTATTCCCATTGCCTTCTGGGTCAGCATGAATATGTTCAAACTGCCTCTGCCAGTCTGGATGCAGAAAAATAACAGTATTGGCAGGAAAAAAAGAACCAACTGTAACCAGCACTGTAAACATTCACAAAGACATGAAAGCTAACAGAACTCAAGGACAGTAAGCAATTTCACAAGAAAAGGTAACTTTTGCATTACTGAAAAGATGTGGATTCATTATGGATATGGTATTTGTGTCCACAGTACCTTAACAGTTGACTGACGTAAATCTTTCTTTCCAGATTCTGGATTTTTATTTAATGATCCTCAATTTGCTGTCTCACAAAAAAATCGATATGAAGGTAACACCCTCTAGTCCTAACAATGTCCCAGCATGAACACAGCACTTTGCTAAAAAGGCTGTAAGTGAAAATGTCAGAATTACTATTTCCACAGTGAAGTTATTATGTTTGAAGCAAAGAGTTAACAATAGCTGAACAGATGGCTTTAAATTGGGAATATCTGCAGAGCATAGGGAGGAAGTTCTAGAAAGGACAAATAGGCAGAATATAATTCTTTATGAAAAATGAGAAGTAATGAGTCTCAGGATATTTTAATATTCCCTGAGAAAAGAGAAAATTAGGAAGCAGCTATGAATGAATGGCCCAATACTGGACAATGATTTGAGTTTATAAGAGAATAATAATTCTAATTGGAAAATTATCTGTGGACTTTTGCAACATATGAGCAATGAACTTGCTCAAAACAAGAAAGGTAACAGACAACTTTCCTGCAGTGTTGAGGTATAAATATTATACTGGAATTAGGATTTTCCCCTAAGAAATCAAAGGAATTCAGAAAAAAAGGAAAGGAAAGGAAAGGAAAGGAAAGGAAAGGAAAGGAAAGGAAAGGAAAGGAAAGGAAAGGAAAGG
>JANHFX010017753.1:0-63794 GCA_027560015.1 Chloroceryle amazona | reverse complement strand
GCCAGCAACATATCCCCCCTCCCTATGCATAACTAAGTTAGCAAAAATATCTAGTTCTATACTTTATAATAATCTTATAATATATATATATATCATAAGCCTGAGCCAGCAACAACAAGATTTATCAGTGACCTTGGTCTGCACAGCAGCAAGTATAAGCAAGAGCCTCTCTGCACACCAATCCTTGGTACTAACTCTAAACATCGAGCGTTATCACTGCTAGAAGTGGTCAATCTGTCATTAACTTCAGACAGTGCAGTTATTTAGAAAAGACTGGGCTGAGAACTAAATCACTGAACAGAATTAGTCCTGTTCCCACTCAAACCTGAACAGCCTAAATTTTCCACAATCACTTACGGCTTTTCTCCCTCACACTCTTCCAACATCTTACCTTTGCCTCGTCAACACCCTGTTGTTACTAACCTCCTGCTTCACCTCAACACATTTTCCTCCCAGGTGCCTTAATCATCTCACAGACCTTCTGTTGCTACCATCTAATCCCTTCCAGTACCTCAGACCCTTCTGCCTGTGGCCCCTCAGAAGCACTCTCATGAAGAGTCAAAGATAATATGCCTAGCAAAACGTGTCTGTTCCTCTGGTGTTTTCAACTATATTTGCTCCTATAGTCCTTGGAACACATTTCTTAGAGGTTCAAAGTTACGTTTTGAAAATAAGGGATCACTGAAATGACACATGGCACTGGTTGTAGTCTCTGTTCAATATGAATACAAATCACATATTTGCTTGGATAACTATTTTGCTTAGATTACTAATCACCTGATTGCAACTGACTCTTGAAAGAAAGGTATCGGTGTTTGATCTTTGAGTTCATGCTCCTATCCACTGCCATACAGTCATTTGATACTGGTTACAGTTAAGGTAAATGCATTTATTCTAGAAAAATCCTTGCCTTCAAAAGTGCTTAATGACTTTTCTAAACAAAGGATCAATTTTTTTTCAATGTATTTTTTAAGTCAATACACATTCAAAGGCCAAACAAATGCACCCATATACAGTGCAGAGAAGAGTTTAAGTGAAGAAACTACTAGGCAAAAGCTAAGGAAGAGCTATTCAGCCCAGTCTGTGTGGTGAATAGCATCAAGCACAAGGCTCTGATCATTTAAGTTTGTAATTGCTTATGGTGTTGCTCATTAAAGGCTTATAATACTTTATTTCTACTCAAGACAGACATAGATGTAGGAGAAAATAAAGCCATAGACAGACAGATTCATACCACACGATCAAAAATAATTCTTGCACTTAATTTCATAGGAGAATTCCTAATATACTTTAATTTCCTTTGGAATTTCAATTAGATTGAAAAAAAGAATACAGGAATGGAGTTCAAGGACTATTTTTCATAGCAACAATTATTCAAGATGTAGTCTCCCCTATTATATCTCCTCAAGAAAGCCATTTTTTATAGCTCATCCATTTTTAATTTGATAAAGCCTCTATATTCTGTTCTTCCTTTTCATTTGACTGCTGAGTCTTCTCACAAATGTTCATTTCCTAGCAGCTATAGCACAATGAACAGAAAAGCAAACCACCCTTGATCTGAACAAAGACAGTCCCACACAGTGGAGTATCTATGTCTGGGAGCCCTGCTGTAGAAAAACACATGCCCACAGTTATTCAAAGATTCCACTTCATCCACAGTGCAATGCACTGGTAGGCATGAATAGCTTTTCTTTTACCTTGTTTATTCAAGAACTATGATCCGCTACAGACTCCTTTTATGTATTTGATATCCTACACTGAGAAGATTAAATAAACCTGACGCCAAATGAAAAACTTCAGCCATGCTGTTGATTTTTTGTCAGTTTATGAAACCATAATCTGAAGGTCTTGTCCTTAGAGATTAAAAGGCCTTTGCTCTAGGATTTTATATTTATTGTGCTAGCGAAATCTCTGTCAGAAACTGATTTCTTGATAGGTTCACTCCTGCCTTGAGTACATTTGAAAGCAAACCCATCTCTCTGATTTCCATACAGCTCCTCATGTAATTAATCAAATATGTAATCTAAACCAACTTCCTTTCAAAGTGCATTATTGCAAATTAGTCATTTGTGGGAGAAAAACATCAAGAGAAACAGGACTATATTTCACATCTTGCTTAAGAAGTGTCTTTCATACTGGTCAAGGTAGAAGACGGGCTATAATAATACAGCATTTAAAGAAGTAAATAGGCACAGGCGTGCACACAAAGAGCACATGGGTGTGCTCTCATTTCTCCTGCCTCCAGTGAAACAGGTCATGACCCTTTAGACTTTAACCTCATCGCTTCTGATTTTTCATCTTGGTTCTCAGAAGAGAAATTTAACCCATCTGGTTTTAAATTTTACAAGGTCATGAGTCACGAAAGAAAATTTAGTTTTAGAAAAAAAGGGATATATAATCTTATCTCAGTGTATTAAGAGTAGATTACGCAGATGTTTCTGTTAGATCAGGACAAACTTACAAGGGAAAATAAATCCTCTCCACAATATTACACATTCATATGTTTACTACTGGGTATTTCTCACCCTTCTCATAAATATCTCACCCTTTCCTCTGCTCTATGGCTACATCAAGCCATACAATCAGAGAGAGGTCAAGCTGCTTCTAAACTGGACGTTTCATTGATCCAGTTCATGCCTCCAGCAAGCCATTTAACGGTGCTCGTGAAAGGTGGGTTTTATTATTTTCTTAAAAACAGCTGAAAAGTTTGCAGCCTCTCCCTTGCCAGCCATAGAGCTTCAGTTATGTACCCGCCCCCCAAAAACTCCCACATCACCAGAAACATTTTCAATACAAAATAGTTTGTAAGACCATCTATAAAATTTTCAGTGTCCACTAAAGCTAGAGCACCATCATCCCCATCTCCCGAAGGACTTATAGTATGGAGGTGTTTGTAAGTCAGGTAAGTTCATAGTGTTTCACACATATAAATAATTCAACAAAAGGAGTCATCACAAACAGCACAGCACGTTCAACAGAGGACTAGCTCATATCTCGCTAGAAACACACTTAATAATTCACCTGTTTTCATGTACTTAAGAGATATGAAATCTCATAGTAAAAAGCAACATGCAGGAATGCTTTTTTTAAAGTATCATTAAAATATCTTTAAAACATCTTTAAAACAGCTCTGGCATCTTGCAAGTTTTGAAAAACAGGAAGAGAAGATGGTATGTAAAAACAGACAAAAACTGTTTCTAATACTATTCCTCTAATTGCCTTACATTCCAAAGGCCAATCAAGTTCTTGTGGACGGTGTCCACCTGAAGTCCTGGTCCCTTCTCCAGCATACCAAATACACACTGAGCTGTTAATTGCAGTAACACTAATTAAAAGACAAAAAACCATTACTACATTAACAGTGAAATTGCCAATTAGCACATAAGGCTCCCTCATTACTGCCGCTGCATGAAATGTGAAGCCTGATGTGGATATCAGTCATAAAAATAAAATACATTTTAAAAAAAGCCAATAGGTTGTATGTTCAGCTTGCTCCAGAAGTTCTGCTACAATTGGTAGCTGAGAAGTTGACCTACAGGGAAGAAATTCCTACAACATTTTATAAAAACCACTAAAGAAAAATATAGTCATTTTCTACTTCCACATTCATAATGATTTTCAGAGTAAAGAGTGCTTGCTCCAGTGTAGCCACTAGAAAGTGGCTTAAAAAAAATTAAAAGTAAAAAAAGGCAAAAAGGCTAACATTTCAGTGGACAATTTCCCCTGACTTTATACTCCGCATAAGGCCTTCCCATAAAGGACTAACAGATATTGAAAGCAGTCCAGGTAATCCTAGTGTCCTTTACTCTTTAGAGGAATATGTACTCTTGTGTCCTTTCTTTCAATGACTGCATAATGAAAGTTAATCCAGATCTCCACAACCCTAGAGCTGCTTCCATAAAGTGATTGTGTTCTTCATATAGTCTGTATATCCTCAGGTTTCTCTCTGTTGGTGGTTTTTTATTATTGTTTTTCTTTTTAAAGGTTTTGAATTCTAATTCAGAGATCCCATCATAAATAAAATTGAAGTACTTCCAGTATTATCTTCCCTGTGAGAACTGGAGTATATATTTGTTTTTCACTTACTCCCTTTTAATCAAGCATTTTGTTGACCATAATCAATTTCTTCGCTCAGGAGAAAAATGTGCAATTATCTACAATGAAGAAGATGTGTCTAAGGAATAGGGTGGGGGGGGAAAGAAATCAATGGAACCATCTGTCTGACATTCCTACAACATTATAAGAGACTCGTAATTAACTGCTTGCCTACCAAAGTCTGCCAGCTTTAACTCCCCCGTGTCACTGATCAGAAGATTCTGTGGTTTCAGGTCCCTGTGCAAAATGTAACGCTGGTGGATGTAAGACAGTCCTCGCAGCAACTGAAATAAAAATAACTGAAAAAGAGGGGGACAAAAAAATGACCTCTGTTAATATTTTGCATATAACCACAGGTGATTTCTTCACAATATGCAGGGTGTTTGCATATTGCGGTAACATTGTGTCAGAATTCCTCCCAAACTGTTGCTAATTCCCACCCAAATTTAACACAAGGAAATTTCCATCTAAAAAATATGCACTTTACAAGGACTAACACCAGCCTCCAAGCCCTAGTATATCATAGATTGAATTTGCCTGCTTTAAAAAGAACAAGAGCAATACAATCATGTGCAGAAGGCTCAGTTTCTACCAAATTATAATTATATTCCATTTACCCATATGGCCTTAGAGATTAGGTGGTAGCCTGAAGACAGATGTGTATCTTCACTAATTATAGGAAACAACGGTACAGGGTGGATAGGGATGGGCAGATAAGGCTGGGGGATGGGACACTGGAACTAAAACAAAGAAATTAATAGTATAACAATAATGCCTGTGTACCCAAGGAAATCTGCAAGTATGATATGTTTTTTCTTTTTTTTTTTTTTTTTAATGGGAATTTCTTATTATTTCATTATTGTTTTATTTTTTAACTGAATTACATTCATTACTTCATTATTATTATGCTTATTATTCTATAAGGAAATAATAACTCTCACTGAACCTAGAGATGACTTTTGAAACCTGCTTATTATTTAGATAGGAACCTAGTTCTTCTCACATGTCTCTTTTAACCCTTCACTGCACTCTACAAATGCTTTCTCTAGAGCTAAGCATTGACATTGTGTGGTTTTGTAATTCACAATTATGAACAAAAAGCTGGATGATAAAGATCTTTTGTCCTCCCCTTTTTATCTCCTCTTCCATCACTCTCCTGCATTCTTACTGGCATCTGCTGTGAAAGGCTGTAAGTGTTGCCCTCATGGATGTTCTCAATACAAAGGGTGAATGATTCTTTCCCAGGAGTTTTCTTTGCAGTTCTGAAATACCTCTCCTAATATACAGACCCTTCCTATTACCTGAAATATTTTAAGAAATACTGCAGTTTCCAAACAGGAACAGTACAAGCCTTTGCAGAGCCAAACATGGAGGATTCAAGAGTGGATATGGACCTTGTGCCTCATAGCTCGGTGGCCAGTGAATCATGCTCTCTTGGAAAGCGTAGAAATCACACCAAGGATTTGGGAAAAGGCAACCTGGGCACATGAGAATTTCTAATTAACTTGCAACACAAGCACCCTATTTAGTGACTGCTGAAGTGCGGAGACACTATAAAAAGAGTTACAAAATCTGATTATAGAAGAGAAGAAAGGCTGACATGAAAGAAACAGAAATGTCATGCTACTGAAGTTGAAATGAATTTAATTGCATTTCATTTTTTTCCCTGAGTACAGACACAATACACTGTATGTTTAGCTATTTAGGCAGGGCACAAAGAACCATATCAATCACCTTCTTGCCAGGGTTGGGTCTAACAATGTGCTGAGGAAACCTAAGAGCAAAATACAGAAACAAAAAAAAGAATAGCAGGAAAGTCATAAGTAACATGCACATTCCTTTTTTGAATCGTGGCTAAAATGGAACTTGTGGTGCACAAAAACTATTTTAATAAAGGCAGGAAGCAGAAATGGCTTTCATTACAGCCTTAAAATATAAATTAAATTCTCTTAAATGACTTCAAAATAGTATTTTTTTAAATAGAAAAGATAGGGAAAACATCCAGTTTGCTAGGCTGTATCAATGGTATTTAACTTCAAATGTTATTTTTAAATGTGTAAAGAAATTTCAATTATTATGTTATTTTACAGCACTGTAATCTTTATTACTAAAAATATATTAATGTGGGCTTTCAGTTGGCTTTAATGTAAAAAGTCAAGCGATTTGACATGACATGTTAAAAAAAAAACCACAACAATTTCACAGCTAAACAGTATAAACATCTACTCTTGAGGACATCTTTGGTATGCAGCTCTATTCCAAACTTGTAGACATGCTATACTTATCAAAAAGTCAATTAATTCACCCACATAAACTGTATCAATTGCTTTCTCCTTGAAAAAACGTCATGGAAGAGAAGAGGAAAAAAATCTTCCTGAGTTCATTACAGGGTAAACTCAACCATTGTTTTGTTGCTTTCTCTTTACCTTCCTTTTTTTTTTGGTAATATTAAACATGAAAAGATTTAAGTGAAAACACAAGCCTAGAATCCAGTCAGAGAGCATTCTGCTAGCCACACACGCTTTGGGATTGCTTGGGAAGGGAGAATAGAAAAAGAGGCTCTCCATTCCCAGGCGTTCCCCACTCCATAAAAAGAAAAGACAAATTGGAAGGAATAATTGTTGACACCTCAGGAAACACATTGGTCTTCTCACAGTCAAGTTCCCTCCCATCTTTGAGGAAAGCCCTCTCCAAGAAACCTTCTCCCCTTCCGGACTGTCTGCATTACTGACACGAGGATGGAAATGAATGCTAGTTGAGGTATCATCACCTCTTACCTATGTATCGTGAACTGAAATTGGCATACCACCTATCATGGTCATAGTCTGATCTTACTTGCTTAAATCTGATTCATTTTGAAATCCCAGCTTCTGTGGGGGGTTTTAAACAAGCAACTGAACTGCCATTTCCCCAAGGCCATGGGATGTCAGCCCTGAAGACCACAGGACAACTCTAAAAGGAGTCAACAGAAAATTCCATATGCATTTCAACATATATATTCAATGATATAGATTCAATATAGAAAAATGGTATCTGACACATATAGAATTGATATAGATTTGTGGTTTTCCAGCTTTTACAATAGGAATTTTAATATTTGTGTGGTAATACACAGGGTTCTATAAGTGTAATACATTGTAATAAACAAACTAGGACACCATTTGTGTACAGTTTTTAGCTTACTAGTAAGAACAGGGGGGTTTGGTCGTAGATTTACAATATAACAAAGGTCCCTGTTATGAGAGTCGGAAAAGACAGAAATGGCATTAGTCTCTAGAAGTCAGTTTTTCAGCAAGGCTTAACATTAGGAGGCTCAACACTTTACATTCAGGCCAAAAAATAAATTATCGAATACTTGTGCTTCAGGCCTTGCTTATTTATTATACCCATAAAAAACAACCCACCTTTTTTTCCGCTAATAGTGATGCAGCTCCCACTTTAATATACAACATATTATAATGAAGAATTTTCATTGTCAGGGAGAAAAATACATGCAGGTCAAGGCTAATTTGGGGTTTACAGACTGTGATATTAGAAGAATAGTAGTTTTTAAAACTTACAGCAAAAAGCCTTCAACTACACAAAAAGGTGAGCACCCAGACAGTCTTTCAAACATAAGGCCTGTATCGCCACTTCTGCTACATGTAACATTTGACCAACTGCCTGTTTAAACCAATTATACTTTCTGAGTGACTTTCCATTTGCCTGGATGAGCAGCCCTTTTTCATCAGCCTGGGTAAGTGTACCACCTAGACCATTACATGCCCACATCTAACAGCCATGGCATGGCTCATGTGCAGCAGAATGCTTTAGTATCTTCTTGGCCTCTGAATGTCACATAAGATCTTGAGCTCCTCTCATTCAAATAAGTTTATAAGCTAAACACTGACATAGGCCATTCAAAACACATCTAACGGGTGGGGCAGACGGGAATTAACACCCTCCGACTCAGGTTCAGAAAGGTCTAATGGTCTAATGATAAAGGGCAATGCTCATGCACAGATCACCATCTGGGTAGCAGTGCTCTGATGACTCCACATAGTTACACTCCATTCCCAGAGATGGTTGAGAGTTTCTGACAAAGGATGCTGGGGTAGGTGAAAAGCAGAAAAGAGATTCACAACATCCCTAGAGATATTCTCCAGAAAATTCACCATTTCTACATAAAGAACCCCAAAGACAAGTATGCTGCTCAAGAGAACAGACTGATGAGGCCTGTGAGGGGCTTTTTTAAGTCAGGAACTGTCTCTTCCTGATGGCACAGAGGGATTTCTGAATTATTTCCTGCATTTGAGCTCCCTTACCTCATGTTGTAGGACTGAAGGACTTGGCCCTAGCTACAGAAGTGTAAAGCTACATGGAATCTTTTAAACTGTAAAAGATGCACAGAACTCTAGGCTCTGCTCTCTCATGAGCAAGAGACAGCAAATGAAGCTGAGTTAACCTCGATCAGGAGTTTTCCTGAGTAGCTTGTTTCATTTTATGCATTAAGAAAGCTGAAAGCACAACTGGATTAATGGGCTGGTCCTGTAGCAAGTTCATATTGTTGTATTAGCATAGTTTCTCTCGGAACGTAATACACAAAACTGCACAAGCTTTATTAGCACTCATCTCTGGTAACACAAATGCTCCTTCTTGATGCATGTATCAAAGCACACCAGCTGAATATCACATAATCATCCAAACTCCCTTGTGTGTACTCAACATATCATACTCAGATATCATACTCAGTCTAAATAGGCCATCAAATCAAAAAAAAAATACCAGTGAAAGAAATCCAACCCAGGACACTTCACATCATCCTTGCAGCTAGTGTACTTCTCCCTACCATCCATAGGATATTACAAGCTTCTGTGAATTATTGGTTATTTATAAAGGCAAAAGTAGGTAATAAATCCCCACAGTACTATCTCACAGCATTGAAAATTAACACAACCAAACACGGTGTTCAGTTACGCTGGAGTTTATTGGATTATTTGAGAGTTTTAGACCTACTTGTTTTAAACTATTAACATAAGAAAAAACTAGCTGGTAATATGTATTATTACAGAAGTAATGAGAAATGTCTCTGTGTGACTCCTGCTAGCATGTCAAAAGTTCATCAAGCACAATCTTTTTTATTACTGTTGGTTTGCTGTTCTTTTCCCTGCTCCCAACCAGGATAATACCCATGAGATAAAATCCAACTTTTCACTTCTAACAATGTCCTGGGGAAATACTGAATGTTTTAGGTCAAAGCTTTGTAGACTATCTTGCTTAAATAGTCAGAAAAAGAAATTCCAGGAACAAAGTGTTGATTTGAGATGAACTTGCATCCCTAGGAATAAAGGATCCTATCTGAATGAAAAATTGTTAGACATTTGAATCAGCGTGATTTTCATGATCTTAACAAGCTTTATCTCTGTTCTCCTAGCTGACCTCCCTGGAACCAGCTAAACTGTCTCAAAAAGAATTTTAAAATAATTCACTCCAAAACACATATATAAAGGATTCTAACTTGCTCCTGCATTCCTTACAGGAGAGTCTTACCAAGGACAATGTCACACACAAAATACACAACATACAATACAGCCACTGGGAATGTGCATCATTACTTTAAAAAAAGATACAGATTTCCCCACTTATCTGCAGCAGATCAGCAAAGGAAAGAGATTGGAAAGGGTTAATTTGCTAACTTCTATTCTCTTTCATGTTCTTTTAATCATTTTTTGTCCCCTCTGGGTACTAGTACAGTCATTTGCAATGAGGAAGGTGTGCTTAATTAACTGAATATAAAGACACTCCCTTATGATCTGTTATAGTCATCTGCTAACGTTCCGTAAGTGAAAGACTCTTTTGGATTTTTTCTCCTGAATGGCAAAAGTAAATTCAATTCAATTAAATCTTCTTTTCAACTGTTCACCAATTCATTTCCATGCTGAACTAGATCAGGGTGGCACCTCACAACTTTTAAAGATGATGGAAAATGTGTTTTCTTCATCCCTACAATATTTCCATGAGTTTTGCTGTATGTGAACATTATACAGATTATATAGACAATAAATTACACACACACACTAGATATGTAAGTGACATTCTTCTAGCATGATTTTTAACACACTGATAGGGTCTGAATTTACTGTTCACAGTTGAGCACATTACCAAAACATAACTTTAAGTGACAAGACTGACATAAAGTGAAACGCTGCTACCATATTTAATGTCTGATAACTAAGAAGTCTAATAATCAATTCTCAATGCCATGTGTAAAAGACAACCTTAATTTGGCATAACATTATTCTGTCTGCTGTACACCTGCTTGTTCACTGAATAAGGAATGAAAAATAGCAACTTCTCAACAACATTAACCAGCATCGCTTCCTATGTAGCATATCTGTTGAAATATATTTTTAATTCAACTCTGCATCAGCAGCATCACTAATTCCAGTGAGTAAGAAAGAGATTTCAAAAGCATGACATTATCTAGATTTGCTTCCAGTAAGGAATTTTAAGATTAAAAAGACCACCATAGCAGGTATTCATCTTAGACTAAAAGAGTGTTTCTTCAAACCCCAGTGAGGCAAAATGATAGGTGAAACAACACATGAAAACCCAATCATTGCCCAAGTCCTGTGTACCCAAGTCAACTTTTTGTTTGGACACCTCTAGTTACACAGGTACTCATGTGTTACAGCTTCTCCTACATCCCATAATCACACATTTGTCACATATGGATGCAGGACTGGCCAAGTGATTCAATGAAATGTCTCCCACAGATAGGGGGAACACAAACCTCTTGTCCTCTCCACAGATGTTTGTACAATCCTATGATGGATAGAAAACAGAAACACACCAGGGAGGCCAACATCAGTAACACAACTAACTGTAACCTAAAAAAACCAAAACATTTTCTCATTCTTTGCAGATACTATGTTTTACTAACAAGCATAGGGGTTTATATCTCATTAATATACATCTTACTTCTGTTCTGTCCCTACCCTTTGTGCTTCAGATTATTCTAAAGCTGTAATCAGTTCAATGCTAAATATTTACATTTACAAAAGACATCAGATGACATCTACCCCATGGCTTTGACTCAGATTATTCATCTTCACATTGGTCATTAAATGCCAAAATTATTCATCTGAGAGAAACACGTTTAAGTTCTAAAACTACAACCATTAGTTAAGGACAATGTTCACAGCACTTCAGTATGAAAAAGAATAAATGAATACTCCATTCTGGTGCAGTGATGAACTGACAGAAATTTCTGATAACACCAGATAACATTCACTGTAGTTCAACATTTTCAATTCAATCTGCATTTCATCTTGTTTAGGAGGCCGGTATTAAAACCTTGGTTTAATAAATCCAATGGTATTTTGATGTCTGATTTGGAATTTTGGGTTATTTTTTTTTTAAACTGCTATGAAGTTGACCGATCTTTTCTTGCGCATTTAACACAGAAAAATGTTGCAGCATCCTATTATGTTTCAGTAGTTTCTATTAATTAAATTTCTTGAAGTTTTAAGACTGAAACTAGTTATAATTCTTGCTGAAATTTAAGCATACTTTGAACAGAGATTATGGGACTGTCCTAGGAAACTTAATACTCAAATTCCACTCCACACTTTGCCACTTACCCTACATGTGACCTCCATGGTCAAGTCTTTTCTCTGACTCAGTATTACAGCGATAAAACGGGGGTAGGACTGACTTGGTTGAAGTTTTGCTTCAAAAATATCCATCAGTTATGCATAGAAGACTGCTGTGCCCTGTCTCCCAGGAGCAATGAAGGCTCAGAACTGAGATGGGTAAGAGCTGAAGTTTTGAAGGTTCCTGGGAGAAAGCAGAATTTTCCTGTTCCCTGCGTGCAAAGTTCAACAAGAGTGTCTGCCTATTTCTTACCACTTTTTGGCCCCTAGAAGAGAAAAGGTGACCAGGGAGCATAACAAATCTGAGCAGCAATATTCGATGGAATAAGAACAAATCAGAAGTCCCTTCTCCCTTTGGTCCCAGTAGACAATGGGAGTCTTCCAAGTTGCCTGATGTAAAGATTCTGAGACTGATTAAGAGACAGAAACAGTTTTTGTCTGGTTGACAACCCCATTGTCATTCAGGCTGATGTTGCATGGATTGTGGAATGGTGGGTCAGAGTTAAGTGTCTTATTATTTTGTCAAAGCTGGTTTTTTTGAAGTCAAATCCTCACACAAATCAATACTACATCTTACGCTACAAGTAGAGGAAAAAAGACAGAGAAAAAAATAAGGATACTTTTCACAGAAGACTACATCTATTTCAATGCAGCATCACTAATTAAAAAGCAAATCAGCTTTCATTAACAGATTTATTTTTAAGGCAGATTTATTTTTAAGTTTTGGAAAAAGTGAGAAGTCTTCAAATCCAGAAAAGAGAAGACAAGGCTGTGCCTAATAAAGAGACTTACTAACTGATTACTTTTTCTTTCCTCGTCTCTAACTATAATATCATACACAGTACATTACTATATAGTTATAGATAAATGGTAGCTATGAAGGTATGTTAAGTTACTAAAGGTGTATACAATTGTGTATTTGGAGCTATCAGAGTTTGAAGAATCTGTGGCTTGAAACAACCGCTTTCTGACATTCCCCTTATAGCTGATAAAGATGTTGGAGGTACCTAACCACATTTATGTCACCAGGATACTTGTTTTAACATTTTCAAGGATAAACAAAACATCTCCACTTCGCATACAAATTCTTTAAAGGGTTTAACACCCTGATGTTATCTGTAAGACTTGTGCCTTCACACATGAATTACAAAATTCTGAAATCACTTTGTGTGGATACATATGTCCCACTAAAAATGCTAAACCTAATAGTTTAGGAAGCAATATTTTTAGTTTGCTTAAACATAATGTCCCAAGATTCCTAGAACTGCCTATTGACACATTCTCCTTTATACTTTCACATACTTACAATATTCTGCTTACTCTTTATTTAAAATATTTAAGTGACAGCAAATAGCCTAAAGAAAACCACAGAGAAAGGCAATGTCAAACATGAGACCCAAGGGGACAGCAATACATGTGTCCATCAAAGTAATTTGGATTTAATTCTATTTATGATTCTTCATCTAAAAGTAAGCCTGAGGGAACAAGCATTGTCTTTAGCTTGGAAATATGGGGAAAATTCAGAAATATAATTAGGCTGAAGATGTCCTATAGAAACCAAAATATACGTAAATAATGGCTCTGCTTCTGCATTCCTATAGCGTACTGTCATATGGGAACTACTGTATAATATTCTTTGGAAAAAGAAAGATATGCAATGATGTGGTTTTGTATTTATAATTGGCAACAAGCCAGAAAGGAATATCCATCAGTAGGCAATACACTCCTCAAGAGCAGAATTAAAAAGCAGGGGACCTTTTGTCATACTGGGAGGGCATCAGTAGGTTAATCCCATAGGTTAGCCCCAGAAAGCTGAGACTAATTTATTGCTACTGGAATTTAATTGCTCAACTGAAAGGGTTTTTTTTAAATGGATTTTGGTATCACAAAAGCAGTGATTCTGAACAAACACTGTCTAAAAGTCTGACTAAAAGTGAAATTCCTGAAGGACCTCTAGCAAGAAGAGGCTGCCAGGGAGAGAAGGCTAATTAACTTGGCTCAGCTCAACCCTTAAAAATCAGCTGTAGCAGCAGATAGACAACTCTGTCCAGAAGCTAAAACCAAAATAGGCAGCAAAGTCTCAGAACCACAATTACGTAAGTTGAAAAACCAAGTACATCACAACGAAGCTTTAAGATCCCACATAGTAACCATCTTATCTCATCTGTAAGAAGAGAGGAGCTGAAGCTCTTAGTTTTGCATGCTGGTGAAGGTCTGGGGGTTGTTTGTATATACGGCTGGGTGCCCTTATCTCTGCAACTCCTGTCCTCCCAGCTCAAGTAATCGCTTTTTGGGGCTAAGTAGGTATTTTTTACTCACAGCTTTGAGAGCTATGAGTAGAGGTATTTCAGCCCAGGCAGGCTGATTTGTTTTAAGATGGTAGGAGCTCAAATCATTTTGCTAGGTTTTAATAATTACTCCTATGAATTCAGGCAAGCCTTTGCTGCTGGCTTGGCAAGACATACTACTAAATACATGCAATCAATTTTCATTAATATTAATTATCAGGAAAAAGAAAAAAAAAAAAAAGAATGTAAAGAATTGTTGTTGTCCAATGGGATTCATGGTAGAAGGGTAGTTTAACTTACTCCAACTTTCCAATGTTTTTCTCTCTTCCCCCCGCAGTTTCTTTTTTATGAATAATCCATGTGGACTCTAAAAACTTGAACTAGTAGTATATCAGGAACTCTACACTTGTCTACTCAAAGAAATACTTCTAACGTGCCCATAAGTTTTGGAACTGTTGCTGAACACTGTTGTTAGATGATGAAGACAGCCACATGAATACATACAGCAAGTTTGAAAGGGAAATGCTGCTGCTGTGGTTCCATCTACAGTGCCTGTTTTAAAAGAAACCTCCAGACAGAGAGGAGTGACGCATTAGCCAGCCTAATTACCCACATATGCCTATCCTGCTCTGAAGACAAGCTCACTGGGCCCTGATATGTATATCAGAAGTATAGTTAATGTGAATCATGATGTCTTCTCATCAGGGAACAATTACAGCTACAGTGACTACTGTGTATTAGATCTCTGCAGCCTTGGAGTAGTCTTAAAAAAATAAAGCAGCACGAAGAACTTTCAAAGTCAGTGTTAGCTTATTCCAAACTTCAGAGAGACAAATCTAAAAGTATCCACATAGGGAGAAGAAACACACACCAATTGTTTTAACAAGCACATTCAGCCCATGAAACTCTGCTTAGGAAACTGAGTAGTGAAGAAAGCTCAGAAGATACAGTGGTCAAAAAGCAGGTCCCACATCACCCATCTTCAGCTGTTTCAAAGTGCCACACTCACAGAGGCACTGTGAAGCTGTGGCAGGGAGGAGACCCATGGGCATTCTCTGTCCCTGCCAGCAAAATGTCTGAGTGACAGTTGCACATTACAAGGATGCTATTTTTCATCATGGACATCATGTTTTTAAAATTAATTTTTTGGGGTTTGGTTGTTTTGTTTTGTTTTGTTTTTTTCTGATGATAGACATTCTCATCTAACTTCATGTGTTGTGGATGCCACTTTAAACTGAAAGAACACAGAAAATTAATCAACCAACATTATAAAAGTAGTTGATGTACCACAATGACCCAGTATTGGGTGGGGAAAAAAAATAATTCTTTCCCATTTTTAAAATACTTTCTTTTCTTAAACCAAACAGGCACTCCGAGTTTTTCAGGAAAGTGAAATTTGTTTTTTACCATGAACTTCTCAGTTTCAAGAAACTGAATACTAGAATAAAGCTCTCAGTATGAAAAGTGAAAATTTAAACATTTCCAAAGTAGAACAATGGCACTGATGTCAAAGTGCAAGACAATTATAACAAATATAATCTGGGTGATCTATACACATACAACACATTCTGCATGTCTGACTGGCTTCCATTTGATGCTAAAATCCTTTGGCTGACTTCCCAGAAAGTAACTGGATCAAGTCTCTACCAATCTATCTTTCCATTAAAACCTGCTAGTAAACTCCTTCCTTCCTGTGTGATGATCCTTATATCTACCTTAGAAGGAAAAATGTTTTTAAAACTGAGATCAGCTACGAAAATGCTTCATCAAAATAACTAAGCAAAAAGATTAAGGAAGATTTTATATGCTCATATAAAAAGCAGTACATTCAGCTAAAGTAATTATGTTACCTACAATGACTTACCTCACTGAAGAGCTAGTACAGACAGCTTAAAGCAGGTTTACTCAGGGGTTTTAGGGAAGTGTTGTCTTAAGAGCAAATGTCTGAAGGGTGGGAGTGGTTGCTAACCCTAGAACACTGTTTACTCATATATTCTGGCTATGAATCAATTTTAGAAGAAATCAAAAGAACTCAGAGGTTCTTTTGTGGGAATGTTCAAATACTTGAATTTTTAATTATTTTTAAAGAAAAAAATATTAAAAAATACAGTTCCTAAGTCAGTATTTTCCCTTTGGCTAACAATCAGTTTCTATGAAACAAATGAGATGACATTTTACACAAAGTTACTATTCTGTGTTTGCCTTGAATTTGTGCTCTTTTTGACTCTTACCTTCACATTTTCTGGATGAAGCCCTCCAGGGTGTTTGTCCATGTACTGACATAAATCAGTGTGCTAAAAGAAAGTCAGATGGAAAAAAGTGTATTAATATCTGTATGACTGCAGCGATAAATATCCTTCTACTTAGGAGTGGATAGAAAAAAATTGGAAAATGAGACTTTTTCAGCCACATGTGCACAAATGGACTTGTACCTTTATACTCTTTCATACTCCATTTTATTTAACCGTCTTGGTAACTTGATCAGTATGAATATATACCTTGTGAAGACAGTATCACCATCAACACCATAAAGGTAATATCTGGAGGGATGAGGAAGAACCTAAAGGGAGACTCTCAAATGCTACTCTCATTATTCACAATAAAACATTGCATTTTAAATGTAATTTTATGGTGACTCTATATTAAGATTGCTTAATGGTTTACAAAATAAATCTCAAGAGCACTGCATATCAGAGTACCGAATGATACTTTCCAGCTCAAAAAGAAGCATATATTATGCATTTGTACAGCTATTAATTACAGTTACTTTAGAAAATAGCTTCAATGAAGACACAAAACTTTCAGTTTTCACTTCATAGTTGCCTATATTCCCTGCAAATACACCATAAATTCTCTTCAGAAAATAAGCAGGCTTGCAATGTATAGATGTTATTTTTAATTAATAACTATTTATTGCTTTTGCTATGGAAACACTATTTTCTCTGATTTTCTCTCTTGCATTTCTTCACTTTCCTACCAGTCAGCAGCAGGCTTTCAGAGAAGTGGCATGTTGCTTCTCTAATTTGCTTGCACAACTCAGCTTCTGGAATTGTGTTCAGAATAAACAAGCAAAAATATGCACTAGATGAATCACCAAAAACTCAGAGACTGATGGCCTTCCACATCTGTTTTCTGAACACATCTGGTAAAAATCATCCAGCAGTCCTTAAAAACCTACTTGGCAATACCAGCCTCACATACAGCCCAGATAAATATAGATGGTTTTCAAGGTGAGAGTTTTGGCCAAAAGCTGTCTTCAACATAGAAGAATGATTTCTCCGCGGAGCAGAGTCCAGAAGCCATTCTCTAGTGCTCTTTTGAAGACTTAGACAGATACACAGGAAAGTTCACAAAATTCATACTAGCCCAAACTATTCTGTGTAATCTCCTCTTCCGAAGTGATAAATTACAAAAACACGTTGTGCATGTTGAGCTAACATTGCAATGGCTTAAGATGCACTATCTGATTACATTGTGCACTAGCACACCTTTTTTTCATGATTTTTTACCCAGCTTCAAGGCAATGAGTGTCCTGACTGCAGGAAATTGCTTGAGTCCCAAAATGAACAGCATGAGTATCACAAGGGCAGAGTGCTCGTTCAAACAGCCCAACCACACTAAATTACAACACAACAGAGCTTCTTCTAAAACACAAGCTGCAGCAAGCAATACTTCAACTTATAGTTAACACATTAGTGAATGCATTTACAAAGACAATGACAAAATAAACCTCTACCAGTGAATAGTTACTGTCAGTGAAGTGCATTTTGCAGAACGCCTATGTCTAGCTTAAAGACTTATTCCTAGTTTCTATAAAACCTTTAGCCACTTCAGGTACCTATTTCTCTTCCATTCTCCCTGTTAGTTTCCTGGATGTACATCAATAAACCATGCCAAAAATGGACGAGTCAACCTTCAGTATGTATCACTGCATTGCCCAGTTCTGTCTTGTTTTACTCTATCAACACTAAGGAAACATACTTGAACAAACTCATCTGCTAACCTCGTCATTTGTTTGGAAAAACTAACAGGTTTTGCGTACCAACCCCAGCACAAAAGTCTTCCTCCAGAAAAATATCAGCTGAAGTACCATTACTACAGGGGACAGTTTGTATCAAGTAAGAAGTTTGGGGGATTCCCTCCATTTTAATGGGTTGCCTGTTATTGAAGAGAAGTGCCAAGCTGGTGGTTAATATGTTAGGGTTTTAACTTAAAATACAAATCTCTGCACAATGATAACACCTGCAGTGCCTGGGAGGAGTTTAAAGAAAAGCCTGAAATTTTATTTTGGAAAGCCTGTGAGGGTGAATAGGGCAGTGCTGGCCCATCCTCAGCTGCACCCATCACGGCCCCTGAGCACAGCACACTCCCTTGCATGGGCTGCCTGGAGGAGGAGAATTATCATTTTCCCACAGTTCAGTCTGCCAGCCTTTAGGGGTGACAGATAACCTGGCAGGTGGGAAACTTACTGCCTCCTTCACCTTCTACTGATTGCTATGATTTGCAACTACTCAGATGACAGAAACCAGACCAGAGGAAGACAAATCCAATTCTACTTTGGAAGATCGATCTCACTCCTGAAGCCCTACCCATAAGCTCCACCTTTCTATTCACCAAAAGCTTTCTAAGAATAAGCTCTTCAGAGTCACATCACTGGGAAAAGCAGCAAGTCATCATTTTATTTCCAATATACTTGTAATAAATTGTGAGGATAAAACCATTTTTTCACACTTATATTTCTGTTATTTCTGAATGCATTTCCTCCATAGATGAACACCAAGAATGATCCTGTTTGCCTATGCAACATTCTCCTCTTCTTCCTATCACAAGGACCAGGACAACTGGTAGCCTGGTATAACTTTCTGCATCAGTAGTTCTCTCCTTCAAAAACCGATTGTTCACATCTACCTAAAATTCCACATAAGCAGCAATTTCTGCAGAATCCTGGACACCTTACAGACTCAGTTGTGCAGCAGTCTTGGCATCTGTTTTTTTTTCCCCGCAGACTTGCTACAGACACAGAGAAACCTCTACCAAGTCTTCATTCAGACACTAAACAGAAATGGAAAGTGTTCAAATCTTAGAAGAATTTGCCCTCATAAAACTAAGTTTGAGTCTTTCTCATAAAAGAGACTAAACAATATGGTACTAACTGTGAAAGCAACTTATAAGTTACAGTACACTGTTCTTCAATAAAAAAAGGTAGCTGTAAAGTAAAGGCAGCATCAGCTGTTCTTCTTTTTCCAAGGTAGGGACTCAATGCACATTGAATTACAGATTAGTCTAGCCAGAAAAGCTCACAGTGCTTCAGGGACAGCTATTTCTAAGCTTCTTTTCCCCTTTTGGCAGGCACGTCTTCTCCAGTCCTTGTGTGCTCAACTGACACTGAAAGAGACAACCTGAATGCAGTTTCAGGAAACCATTAAAAAAGAAAACAGAGCAAATTTTCAAATGGTATTCCATGAAATTGGTACCATATAGGTGAATAGAATCTTTTTCTTCACACTGTATTTAAAGGTAGAAGGCAGCATGCTTTCCAAAGTGAAGCACTGCCTGCAGATACAGCGTATCATACTCTGACACTAGGGTCATGGTTGTGGTTACCACCTTGATCTAATAAAATATATACCCTAAAGGAAAATTCAAGATACAGTTATATATTGGCACTAACATAAAACTATACTGAAATGAGGTAGGAAGACAAGAAACAAACCAACCAACACACTTTTTACAGTCCCTTCTCCACTGACTCAGAGGGCGACGACACCTCACAGGGAAGCAGGATACACTGGGAAAGCAGTAGAGACTTCCAAGTAATTGCAAATATCTGTGACACACACCCTGATCCCAGGTGGACCTGACTAAACCAATTCTACTTCAAGACAGCTTTTAACAACTCTATCAGCCATACTGTTAATCCCCGACACACATAAATCACAAGTAATCCCATGCTTACAGAATGTAAAATATTTTAGCTTAAATTTAAAGTCCTATTAATTACTGCTCTTTAACACTCTACCAGTTTACCCACACCAGTATGTACAATTAATATATTAGTACTCATCTGCTCATAACAGCTACACAAAACCAATAAATAGAGACAAATCAAGTTTCCATAGCAAAGAACTCAAAAGCTAGTAAAATCCAGAATTAACGGGCTTTATTTGGTCTTTTATTTCTTTGCCCAAGAAACGTATGGTAACTTTTTTAATGTGGAGTATGATCACATAGCTTTTTCCTCTCAGAAGGACTAGACATGCACACTGAACAGAATAGTTGGTATTTGATTACAGAACAATTGTGATGTTTTAATTGGGTTTTTTTGGTTGGCTTTTTGTTTGTTCGTTTGTGGGTTTGTTTGTTGTTTGGTTTTGGTTGTTTGGTTTGGTTTTTGTTTGTTTTTGTTTTTGTTTTTTATTTATTCTCATGCAGTTGCTGGCTTATTTACTACTTTAAGGTGGAAATATTAATCTCACAGGCTTTACTGCCCTACTTATTGCTACACTATTCACACACTTCACAAACATAAAATAATTTTATAGCAATGGTATTATTTCCTTTTATCAGGCAGAAAACTGAAACAAACAAACAAAAGTCTTAATTATCACTATTTGGGGCAACTCCATTTAAAGCACTTTGATTTTGACTTTGCAGAGTATTCAGCCAATTTTGCTTTCTGTGTTTTGACTGACTTCAGTTACAGCTGTGAGTGTATAATGTTTTTGCAAGACGGACTGAGAATCTTGTGCTGAATAGCAGAAGTCAGTCAGGTCTGAATTGCGGTGACAGCAATTTGCAATGGTGATGACAATTCCCAATATAACGGGGATGGAACTGAGTTCTATACATCTGTATTACCTGCCTTGTCTTGAAATGATACTTTGAATGAGGCAGGAACCACACGGTCCTCTGCACAACAGGCTCTTCCACAAGGATGGCAAAAAAAGTAGTTTGCATAGGCTGTCTTTATCTTGGCATCCTCTAATTTTAAGAACTTGACTTTGCCACCTCACTAACACAGCAATGTTTTGTGCAAAATCTGTTATGCTTTAAGCGAACAATTTGACCTCTCCTCCCACTACTGCCTCTCACAGGAACAATTTCACTTCCTTCAAGGATGTAGGTCTACAATATTTGAAATGAAAGACTAAAGCCAAGTTGTTGAGAGGAGAAGAAGAACCTTCAAAGAGACTGTTCTTAAGTACAAAGGACAATTTTTCTGAAGCTTATCACTTGACCAGATCTGGGGCAATTTTCAAAATAATAGCTCAATGCCACCCACAGCACAAAGACTACCCATTCTCCAAATTCCAGGCCCATGCTGTAAGGCTTGAATATTTATAATAAAGGTCCTCAAGCTACAGGTTTAATATATCTTGGCCATTTTGGATTAAATTAAAAACAAAACAAAACAACAAAAAACCTGAGGCAAACCTTGGTATGTTATTTCTACTAATAATTGTATTTTACTAAATTGTGCCAGGTCATCACTGCTCCAGGGCTATGCCTTGATTTTGGGGTTCTAGTACACTCAGGTACATGTCCTTGAGAAGGTTCTGTCAAGCCTTTGAGCTACCTTCTCTCAGTAAGTTAAAACACAAACTCTTTCCTCAGTGCTTATCTCAAGTAACTAGACCTCCTCCACTAGGAAACCCCTGATCCTTCCTGGGGTATATGGCAGTTCAGGTTAGACCAGAATGCCCCCTAGGACAGGGAATAAAAAATGCCTGCTTAGCTAGGCTAGTTCAACCATTCTACTGCTTCCAAACTGCATGTGGCAGCACACCAGCCAATGGCCATTTTTGACCCAAACGTCAATGAATTTCAAATATTTTCCTCTCAGAGATGGAGACAAATATCACAACCCCTACAGGTACATGGAAATGAGGGAGAGATTAAGTTTCTTATCCAACAAAGCTTTTAATTTGTGTCAGTATGTAAAGGTCATTTTTATTCAGCAAGACTCTGGTTTATGTTAGTAGACACATGCAGGATTATGTTTGTGAGCATACTGCATATAATCACCTGCTGAAGGGAAAAGAATCCAGGCTGATATTTATGCAGCTGAAGCAAGGTTTATCTACATTGCATCCTACTTCTGGATGAGTTTATGCAAACAGAAGAAAAATGAAACAGATATTGATGAAGTAAACCACAAGCTACCAATGCCATCATATATGCACTGTGTTTTGCTCTAACATCAACTATTTTGCTCAGCTATCTTGCTCAGAAATCAGAGACTCTGCTACCAAACACAAATGTGTTCAGACAAAGGGCAGGATGTCTCCTTTCAAAGCCATGGCTAGTGACATGAAATGAGTTCAAATTCGCCAGCCCTTTTCCATAATAATAATGTGACTGTCATTCTCTTCTAATTAAATTAGTCACTTCTACTTCCCATGCAATACCTTCTCTTTCCCTCCTCTTCCTTGGTCATGATAAATCTCCATGTGACTTAGCTGTCCCATAATTCTGCCTAATTGGTTTCAGCTGTCATTTTTGAAGCTGAAATGCACGGAAAGCCTGGGGCTTGTGAATGGAACAGGAAGCATTTCCAACCACATTCCCATCATGTAAAACCAGCTATGTGAAAGAACTCTTCCATTAAAACAAAAACGGGAGTATTTGGCTGCCGGCAATGCCATCATGCAGCAGACAGATTGTGCTGCTCCACTGAGGCAGCGAGGCTGTTGCAAGCCATTCTCTGATCAAAGGAGAGCACACATTATTTATGCCCTAGCAGTTCTACTGACTAAAATACTTTCCCTTTTGTCACCAACAAATTCTTAAACCGATAATGTAATTTACCAATAAAAGCACAGGCATAAGGAATATTTGAAGCGACAGGGGAACAAAGAAAAGTTAATTCTATTTAAATGGCATGTATCCTCCAAGCTAAGCACTCTGCAGATTACTGTGCCACAGTTTAAACTAATTTCATGTTGCTGGTGTTTTCAAAAGTGTCACAGACACTCATTTTCAAGTATTTCTGTGACTTTCTATAATTCAGTTTTTTCCCTCTGCGAGGCAATGCAGTGTTAGCCATGCTAACAGAAAATACCCTACAAGCTATCTCTGGGTGATACCTAAGCAACTTCCAGAGAAACAGCAGAAGGCAACAGTACCAGCTGTGCTGAGCAGCAGGGGAAAGGTACATATTAGGGATTCAAGAAAGAAAAAAAAAAAAATCACCCCACAAAACATCTTTAATGAAAACAGTTTTGCTAACAGATGTTTCTAGTGCCTTGGATTTCTCTCACACTGTCAACAAAGATAAATATACTTCAAAACACATGAACAATACTATATAGAAAAGGAGGTTAAGCAGTGGGAGAAGTGGAAAATACAGTAGTAGAAAATAAAAACCTACCTGAAAATCACAGAGAGAAAAAGGAATACACAGTTGTCTGATTTTTGGTTGCTATTAGAAAAAAATATTTATTTATTGATACAAATTCTCTGTTCATTGCACAGAGAACAATTTGGTCTGTGACTCTGATAAATGAGACACTCACTGCTCTGGAAAGAAGTTCTGAATGAACTAGGAGATCTTCAAAAAAAATCAATTTTTCTAAAGATGCCAGTTTATCCTCTTCCTTTTTCTCTGGTCATCTTAATAATTATATCAGCCTTGTTTTCTTAGTAAATCAGGTTAAAGAGACGGTAAGCACTTAATTTAGTGATATCATTTTAACAAAAGGATGGCATCTCACAAATGAGTAAGAATTCCTATTTAGTATTATCAAAACCTAGCAGCAGATCATCAGCTTGCGTAATCAACAATAGGACTTAACAGTCCCCGAAATCAACAGGGCTGGGGCAGTTTTTACAAGCTGAGCAAGTTGTAATACATCTGCCCACACAGATGTGAGTATGCACTTTTTCTTTAATTTGCTATATCATCAGCTTTCCATAGAACTGATCATTATATCCATTATATCTACATATAACCCCCCCCCAAAAAAAAAGGTAAATAAGAATATATTTGAAGATACAAAAAGATTCTCATTAGAGCATGGCTGATACCTCTACACTCACAGTGAGAATACTCACTCCAGGACCACATCAGCAGAACACATAGATGGCAGGGAGGCTTACAATCCACATTTGGCCATACTATGTCGAGTGTCACACTAATATTGTCTCAGTAACGGCCATGAATGGTGCAGACATATCTACACAAGCTGAGCTGTCCCAAGAGCCTTTGCTATGGTGCTGTGCTGGGCTACAACGAAGATGACATCTTTAAGGCAGGAAAAAAACAACACAAACACTTTCTCTAAAAGCTTTGTCATCCTATGGTAGACCTCTCTTCACACTACTTGAGTGACTGTTTTCTGCCATGCCTCCTAAACCTAACTGTCCATGCATGATCTTAAAATTAGTAAAAATTTTATAGGGAAAATTGCAGCTCAGAGTGCAAGGTACACAAAAGAAAAATGATGCTTTCATGGATTATATCCTCTTTGCTCCAAGTAGTTAAACCAAGAAAAAATGAATAGGTCTTTTTAACTTTCAGGTGTTAGCTCTGTTTATTACTCAAGCTTAATTCTTGATTCTTCTTATTCACCATTCCTTAAGTATTTTTCCTATCATAAACCTATAAACTTATAAAGATACCTGCAATTACTGATCCCTTCATTCTGACTCTAGTATTTTATTACTATTATTTTGCTAGAATTGCTCACCGCAAGTTTCTGTTTTTAAAGATTTTATAGATGTATTTTTTGTCAATAAGATTAAAATAGTACAAAGCTGCATACTGCTAATTCAAGAGGAAAAAAATCTATTTTTAATATTTGGAATTATGGCAATCATCACTGTCCCAACAGCCAGGTTTTGGGTTGGTGTTTTGTTGGGTTGTTTTTTTCAATCTGCACTGAGTAAATCAGAGCCTCTCATTTTAAAATCAATTAAATGACATTTACAATCCACATTATTAAAGAGCCTAAGAAAAAAATTAGATTGGACAGTCTCTGGTGCAAGCTGAGTTACTGTCAGGTGTCACTTCAGAGGGAGAGCTGGACAATGCCAGTTTAATACTGAAACCTATGCCACCAGATTATTACTGATGGTAGAGCTGTCCAAAAATTTGTAACATAGAAATAATCAATTACTAAAACAAAAATAAAAAATAGTAAAACTAGAAGGATTTTTTCAAAAAAGTTTTTTTAATATAGCAAAATAAACTGACATTTTTCCTTCAAATCGTAATACAAGAAAGTAAAGGTGGATTAACTTCACTGAAAAGCTACAAGCATTCATATTTAAATGATAAAAATTAAGAGGGAGAAAGATACACATAGGAAGGATCTCAAAAAGAAAAAACAATATCTACTATCAGTGACATGTCATTCTGCTGATTATTTGTCTAAACTGTTCTTAAAGATGGGCACTATTAGAGAAACCATTGCCCCGTAATACCTCCTTCTGTGCTTTACTGTCATTACCATTAAAGAGACATTCCTACAGTTTAATCTTTCTCTTCCTTACGGCAATTTCAGATTTTCTTTTTCATCCTTTTTACCACTGACACAGAAATAGGTCACTGTCTTTCTCTATGAGATACCAAATGTTTGTAACCATCTCCTCCTTTCTTTCCCCCAAGTCTAAACATCCCTAAGTTGACTTTTCCTTGGAAGCCTTTATTCTAGATGTTTGCTCATTCTTGGATTTCCCCACACAACTCAGGTCTCCACTGGATTAATGTTTTCCTTGTGTGTGAAAATTTACCATTTTAAGTGGTTGTCTTAGCTTACTATTATCACTGGCACATGCATCCTACTACATGAATGTGGTTTTTTTGATGAACTACAATGATGTTTGAAATGTCTACCTGTAATTTAGGAAAAAACCTAATTGAGATCTGTCAATAGATAGAATATCTCACATGATTTCCAGTGTTCCATCTGTCAGCTCAGCTCTGCCTATTTTTCACACTTTGATTTTTTTGTGCATTTTTAAAAATACTTAAGACACTGAATACACTTATTAATAGTCAATAAAGTGAACATATAATAGATGCTAATTACTAAATGGTGCAAAGCACACTGCAAATCAACAAATACTTGGTAATGCTATAAAAAAATGATATTCAGATAAAAACAGCCTCCAAATCTCTTGGATTGTAAATCCTGATTGATTTTATTAACACATCAGTCACCAGTATGTGCCTGCTGTATGAAGTTTACATAACCTTTGCGAGATCCTGCAAAAACAGAATGATGAATCAAACTGAGTAACATTTTCATCCCCCCACTAGACCTGAGCAAACTTCTTAGCCCAGCAGAAGCATTTTTATTTAAATTTAAACACAATTTTTCATTCCTTCTTCCCTACTGATTGTCATGTCTGGCACCAAGCAATTTCCTTCTGAAATCTGTTCTGAATCCCTACCTCCTGAAGACTTTGTTTGCATTTCCAACCTATCCTTGGACATCAGCAGCTCCTGTCTCTGATTTGCTCATCAAAACTTGGCTAGCCCAAGAGCAGTATTCCCCTACTGCCTCTTCTCAACAGTAAGGGATTTCCTTTCTCTCTGCTTCCTCTCAGCCTTATTCCGTCATCTTTTTGGCTACAATTTAAATAGGGCAACTTGAGGCAAACCTGGGACACAAGGCAGGGGTCAAATCAACAGGCGAACAGCTCCTTCTATGATCAAGGCAAATGGAGACTACTAAATTCAACTGGGAGCCCTCAACCACTCCTCTCCTTCTCAGGGTGGATGAAGCACATCCACACCAAGCAGGGGTGTCTGTCAAGAGGCTGGCAGGAGTCATTTGCTTGTGACAGAGCTTTACTAGCTTTCAGTCGTTGCTTACCATGGCTGGACAAGCAGCTTGACCTCAAACGGGAATAAAATTGCCCATTTCATTCTCACATCAAAATAAGGTAATGCACCCTCCAAATAAGTTTCCCTGTCAGTCAAGGATCAGAAGACCTCTCCTTCCTTCCCATGTCCACTTTCCCTAATTTCCTCTAAGTATTAAGCACCGCTGAAAGATCCTAATGATCAGAGCTCAAAAGCAACTCTGGGACTCCACTGAATTTTTTTCTGCTTTCCCACCCATTACAATAATGCAGCTTTTTCCATTTGTTTTCACAAATGAGCAATGCCATCCTAACACATGTTCCCTAATAAAATAAGTAAACAAGAAAACCAGTAATAGTGTTTGATCCAAATTATCAAAAGTTATTAGAAATTCAAAATTTGCAATGCAAAAAATTTGATCCTTTTAGGTAATGACCTATGACTATTTCCTTGACTAATACTTTTCTAAGATGTCCCACAACAACCTCAAAATCTCAGGCTTTGAAACTTCAGCTCCGTAATTCTGAATGCTGATAAACAGTATGTTTCAATTTCCAACCCACATTAAAATGAGAAACTCACACCTTTTTTTCCTTGCAGGAAATGAGAGGAAAATGTAACTAATTAACTTTATTAAGCCAAGTCATTGTATAACAACCTATTTTATATACTGTAATGAAGCAATGAGAATTAAACTTTCTTCTTTAATGAAAAGTAATTTTTAAGCAGGAAAAACATGAAAAGATTAAAATAGGCAACGTAATTGAAAATACTTGTTTTAAATTACACTTAGATTAGTCTGAAGCTAACTTACTGCTGGGGCAGAAATAATATTATTCATTACTCATATTTCCAATTATAAATGTATCTGTTCTTGTTTCAAATCTAGTTCATAAATATTGAAAGCATAATGTAAAGTATTGCTATACAAGCTCACTTTTATATGCCAGGAATAGAACATGTTGTTGGTTCATTTATTGATGATAATAATATACTTACATAATTATGCATAACACTAAAATACTCATTATCATTCTACCAAGCCTGTAGCAACATTTATTGGTTAAGATTACTCTTCAGGAACTGTTTCTAAGTACAGTCATCTTCCTTTTAAATAAATAAGTGAAGAAACAAATGGTAGCAGCTAATGATCATTTTAGAACAAACAGGTATCAACTCCTCATCAAAGATTGCTCAATATGTCTGAGATCTCACCTGTAAAAATTTGTCATCTCCTTGGGCAAATTTGGCTATATCAGTGACATTTGCACTACATCTAGCATGCCCAAAAGACCACACAATGTAACACCTAAACAGAGCCTGGAGAGGAGGGAAACAAAACCTAAATGAACAGTCATACTCCTTCATTGAACTGTAAAGTTGAACTGACCTTTTTCTTTTGGAAGATTGTAGTCTCAGATATCATATACAAAATGTGTCAAAATTTCACATTTTGTTTTCAGGTCTTGTTTAGCACATGCCAGTTAACTATACAGAAACCATTTTCTGTACCATTCATACATGAAAGAGTATCAAAAGTCCTCAGGTAACAAGCAATGGTTCCAAGTCATCCAGTGATGACTTCTCAACTTCCCTTTTAGTATCCTTGCATGACCAACAATAACCATAGCTGAGAGTTACAAAAGCATACAGAGAAATTATGCCCTACTACCAGGTATTGTCTATACTAAACTATTTTCAGTTAAGTTCTTCATTCAAAAGGAGCAAGCCCCCTTGCTGTTCTTCCACAGAAACATACAGCTTCAGATTTATCACCAAGATGTTTATATGGAGAATGAATTTCTCTTGATCTTCAGCTGTCAGATAGAATTTTAAAGACAGACTTTTCTTGCTTCTGGGGACCATCAAGGTTAAAATTAAAAAGTTCTGTCATGTTTTCATCCGACAGACTTCCATACAAAAAAAAATAATCTAATTTGGTGTACCCAGAGAATTTAATCGTTGCCATGCTTCCTTTCAGAGGCTATTCTGCTTTCAGCTTTTAACTTACTACTGCAATGCATTTTGCAGCGAAAGGTGCTACATTAAATTAAATTTTATTCTATTCTTTCAGGGTCAATGCTGAAACTGATCACCTCTGAGGACCTCAGATGTTTTATCAGTATTAATTTCCCAAGGGATTCTATCAGCAACCTGGTGACCCAAAGTTTGCATTTTCTTCAAACTTTTGGATCACTAACTGTTCATCCTTAATTTAATCATGACATCTCAATTAAATGGTTTTTGCTATGTTTGAAATGGCCAATAGTGATTAATGGCAATAGTGTATCAGTTCCATTATGTCACTTCAAGAAGTAAATCAAATTCCACCCCTTTCACATTTCTTAGGCCTCAGTCATTTAAAAATATATGTCACCATGTAGTTTTAATCACATGAATATTTCTACAGATTTCAGTACAAATTTGAGCTAACCCATCTACAGGTGTTTAAAGAAAACAAAACACAACAAATCCAAACACAACAACAAAAAAACAAAACAGACGTTACAGGCATAGAGATCAATAACACCAATTACACAGCTAGATTGCATAATCAACCAGGAAAATTTGTAGATTTAAATGGGCCACTGTAATTTTTCATATTATGCACTGAGTAAGAGCTCTTTGACAAAAGGAACAAAAAAGGTCACTGTGATCAAGCACACCCACAAGAATTCAGTTCAAGTTGCATAGGCATTCTTATGCAGAAAGCATTATCAGATGGCATTAGTTATTTGATCAGCCTATAACTTTACATTACCTAACAATGAAAACAGACTTTTGTTAAGCAATTCTGTCACCTCAAGGCACAGGAGCAAGTTCCATCATTATGATACTTTCCTTAGATTGGTTGGAGAGAGCAAAGCATCCTTATTCCTGAACACCACCTTGAGAGACTCTGCCCACCAGCCAAACTACTACTTGGATCAGTTGCTAGAAATCATGACTAAATCACATCCTGTAACAGTTTCAATAGCTACCAAACACCATGGGAATAAAAATGTGCAACCACCAGTAGGGCTGATCCCAACAGCACCCTGTTGAAAAACAAGCAGCTAAGTGAATCCAGAAGGACTAGCTGCTGCAGGAAGCATAGTCTGTGTCCATGCTTATCATGGACAGCAACATGATATAACACATGCCTGGGAACCAGAGTCTGCAAGACACTAATGGATGTAAATTCCAGAAATCTGACATTAGTGTAATAGGCAAAACCATTTATTTTAGGCAGAAACTTATTCTATGTATCTCATTTCTCAAGCAGCTCTGATGAATACAGTTAGGTACAGCCACTGATAAAAGGGACAACTATTCATGTAAAGTTATGCAAATAAGTCTACACCAATTGTTACATAAAATTAAATAACAAGGCTTTTCCTATGCTAATTCAGTGTATAAGTCAGGAGCAGAAGAATCACCCATTTTAGGAAAAGGAATTAGATTTTCATTAACGTTCCTATACCTAAGATAAACATACATATACACTGCACGCAACCACTCTGCAGGCTCCTGTAGCCAGATGCACACTTTATTACACTGCAGAATTTCCATGTAAATGGAAAAGGTGAATGGCTTCTCCAGACAAGATGCTGTGTGCATGACCAAGTGAAAATTAAGGCATGTTACCAAGAAACACACAAAACAATTCCACCTGTCTTAAGTAGAGTTGTACGAAAACTAGTAACCACGGCACTTTATAAACAGTGTCTTACTGACTACAGCACAATAACAGATACGATACTGAAAATCTAACCCTCTCTAAACTCATTTGTTTCTTTTAAATTACATGTTCTTGGACCCATCTGTGAAAACTGGAAGGTTAATTATGATAGTACCTCGCATAATTCCACAGCTAAATGTTGAAGTAGTTCTACATAAATGCCATATGTTTGTCTTAGAAAAAACTAAAAAGATTAATTAGGAGGCCAAGCCCAAGACTTTGGAAAGTAATGCTCTGAACACAATTAGATCATTACACTGTGTACTATGTAAATTGGAAGATTTAATTAGTAGGTAAAACACTAGTCATGTCCAAAAAAAAGTTCCAAAATTCTAAATTGCATGCACTGGTGTTCTTTTTTACTGACATTGCCTGTAAAAAGACACAATGCACAAGCCAGTCACAACAAAAGCCATTTAAGCTTGTTACACACTTTTGATGAAGGAACTACCTGTTAAGTATTTCAGTCCTGTTCTTACCTACATTATCCTCACCTATTTTAAAGTTACCCGATCACAACAGTAAAGAAAAAGCTCTGAAAAACAACCTCTAACTAGAAAGCAGAGTGAAGAACCACTCTGAAAAGTCAACTGAACAGTATAAGGTCCTCCAATATTTCTAATAGCCATTGCTCCATCTCTGAATCTGTTCTAGCTCATCCTTCCACTTCTAGCCCAGTACACTACAAAGCGTCATCTCTTACAGTCTGCACTGTCCTGAAGCAAGCAAAGAGTTTGTTTGACCTGATCCACACATCACCAATGGTAAAGAAAGCATTTACATCAAATTCAATGCACTCTGCACCGTACCCAGAACATTAGTTACTTTACTCACCACATATTCAAACACAAGTGTCAAGGTCTCCTTGGTGTGAATGATGTCATGAAGCAGCACAATGTTAGCATGTTTCAATCCTTTCAAAAGTGAAGCTGAAAAGCAAAACACACATGTTATCTTAAAAAGGATCCAAATATTTTACACACATTGGTTGGGGTTTTTTTAGTGACTTGGATAATTTTTTTGACATCTGAATTTCAGAACCTGACAACCAATAGTTGTATTTCAGTATCTTCAGATAAAAGTCAAGCACCCCTTTTCAAAACATTATCTTTCCAACACAACAGAGCTTTATAAACAAAGGACAACATCTGCCCTAAGAATAGTGGTTTAAGCAATAATTTTCCTTTCTCTCAAATATAAAACAGGTTTGAGGGCACCATTTTCGTTAGCTCATGAGAATAAATACATAGCATTTTCTCACTATATTTTTGTTTTTAATGGCACATGTGTTTTGAGACTACTGACAAATAAAGGCTTATCTAATGAGCTTTCAGGGGATCTCCACTAAATTTCTTTTACACCCTAATACATGTCTAATGTTCATACCATATTACATATTTAATGTTCCACAAGACACAGCATATTTTAGCAATATATGCTGACAAGCCATGTGTTCTTACCATTCTCATTCTGTTGGTGGTGCCTTGTCATCTCATGCATACATCTGAGCAGGACTATCAGTCACCACAGAAAAGTAAATAATAGATACAAAGACATGTAAATGAGTTGCATATTTCTGTACCGAGTAATGTGGAATTTTCTTCTGTCACCCTTCTTCTTTCGTCAAAGGAAATAGTGAAATACCAAATGTGTCTCACTCCTCTATTGTGCAAAAGGGAAGCTAGGGAGCTTCCAAGGAACAATTAGCCCTTACTGTCCTATTGAGGGTGCTCTATCAGGCTGAGGTAAATCCAGGGGTCATATGGCTTTGAATTAGGGTAAGAACATATCATCTCTCATACTGGTCTTCAAGAGATTGATTTGACAAGCTAATCACTCCAGGAAGCAACACAGTAACAACGTGGCATCCAGCTGAATCAGTGTTCCTCTTACAATCATCCTCAGCAGCAAAACTTTGGAGTTCACGCTAAGCAGAAGGTAGAGAGCCAAGGAGAAAACACCATACAGCAGCTTCAAAGTGAGTATATCACTGATACCCTTATAACAGGATTGCAAACCTGCAAGCCAGCTCCATGACCTGGAATGAGGCAACACTTGGTAACAATCTGGCTGAAGAGGTGAGAAGAAATGTTTCAAGAGAGCTTATTTTGGCCTGCGCTCCACCATCCATGCTATTCAGAGAGTCGGCACAGAGGAATCTTTCCTGTGCTTTGAATGTGTTGTCACTGAGCTGTAAATCAGCTATGTCAATTACAATTATCTTTTTAAACATTTGATCAGTGCATACTTAGTATCTTTTAACAATCCACAAGAGAAGTAGAAGCTTTTTTGTCAAAGGAAAAGCCATGCACAATTTTCATGGGATCACCATCGTAGTATTTGGACAATTTATTGGAGTAAGAGCTCAGGGAGATTTGGATATGCTGTTTTTTTAAAAAAGGACAACGATGAAAAATGGCTACTAAAAAGGTATGGATAACAAGCAAGAGATAATCAGAATTGTTCCAAAAGGTACCTTCCACCAGAAACAAGAACTTTTAATCTATGGGAACTCCAAGATGAGTTCACCTGAACTAACTGAGCTTTTACCTCTTCCCTCAAACCTTGTCAAAAGCTCCATACACACAGAGACCAGGAACATAAGAATGGCCTCCTAGCAGAGCCTATGTCAAACTATAACAGGATTTATGACCTCTGTCAGCATTTGCTGTTCAGATCATCACCTGAGGCCTTTAATTCCTGTAGCTGGCTATTTACTTTGTTGCCAAAATCTATGTATGGGTCATTAAAGCTTAAACAGTACATTGAAGGCAGCTTACCCCGAAGTCTTTGCAAATACTGTCTTTCCTCTTCAGTCCCTTCCTCTTCAGTCCCCTTATTTATTGTCTCCAATTCTCCCCTTTTACAGCCTTAATATTTGACATCTACCACGTATTACAAGAACTACAAAACACCACCTGCATGGTGAGATTTCTGTCGTCTTCATTAGTCCAAATGAAATACAGTAAATAATACAGCACAGAGAGCAAAATCATCTTAATTGCACTAATTTTACACTGTGGAAATAAGAAGAAATTCCACTATCAATTTATATGTGAGATGTCAAGCATAAATGGTGAAAGTAAGAGAATTACTCTATTTGCTCTTCCATCAGGGCTCTTAGTGGTAAGATAGTCTGTCTTTGTGAAAGAAAGGGGGAGAGAAAAAAAAACCAAAAAGTAAAATAGGAAAGCTGTTTCTTCCTCTTAAAGAGAACTTTAAAAACAAAATTAAATATGAACCAGTGGTGCTCAGTGTGGTTTTTGTGTTTTGTTTTCTTTGTTTTTTTTTTTTTCCAGAAAAAAACCCACATGAAATAAACCTCCTCACTTGGGCCACTTTTTGCTTGAAGGGATAGAACTTTGTATAAACTTCACTAATTCAAAGACAAACCCCAGAAATTCACATCCAAGAGACTGAAAAAGAGTCCAGGGAATCTATCAGCATCATCCCGAGACAAGCCTGACTTCACCTCTGAAGCTGCCAATGCAGCTGCTACTGGAGCTCAGTGAGAAGTCAGGTGCTGCTGTGTCTGGTGTTACTTCTAGAACAGAATAATTCTCCCTAAGAATGCCATCTCCATCCAGTGATTATAACCCACAGATTTCACACAGAGGGGTTTTTTAAATCTTTTTTAAGATAAAATTACTACGATATTGTTGAAAAAGAATTGCAGCTCACAAAAGTGGGGTCAACGTACCAGTACTTATTGTATCCTTGGTATGTATTTTTAAAAACAAAATTATATAATGCTGCTTCAAAACTGCTGGCACTCTTTTTTTACCCTCAGTGTTAAATTTAAGATAAACAGATGGCAGCACTTTTAAAATTCATTTCCCCAAAGAGTTCTGATGAGGCATAGCAGCAAATAATGCTAAAATGTTTTTTTAAACACTTTGGACAAAATATTACATGCTTTTGAATGCACAGGTGCTTGTTCTGTCACTTGTGTTTGCACATTCCCTTACGGCAAATTCTAGCATTAGAGTAAGGCAGAGGAATTGTTAATGTACTTCAATAATTAATGCCATGCAAGATGATAATTTCTCTATCTTCTACATAAGTTCATGACCTGAACCACTTAAAGTACCAACACTCAGCACTTCTCCATCAAGGGCTAATAACCATATTTACATACCTAAAGGAGACACTTTGTATTTGCCTGAATAACCATCACAGACTTTTCCTCCAACAAGGGGATGCTCTCATCTATTATGAGCTCCTGGCAAACTGCCTTATTGCTTGCATTGGTCAAGGAGCTTTTCACTGTTCCCAGATGAGCTGGGTTCAAAACTACTCTCACTCCACAAGCAAGCCAAGCAAGATGGATTGCAGCCAACTCTTACCCAAAACCTGAGTAGCATCAGTAAATCAGTGTTCTGCTCCCTGCAGGATTTACATCATCAGCTCAAGCCTGACACTCCATTAATGAAGTCGTGTGACTTTTAGATCAGCCCTGACTTACCACTAGAAGACCTAGAGTGTTTTGAAAAAGGCTATTCCAGCATGCCCATAAAGTAACATTTCACAGCTGTATGTCAAAACTAACAAAAGTTAACTGTCACTGTCAACTCCTACATCACATGCAGAAACAAGAATTTTTCACAAGCAGCAGTAGCAAAGATGATATTTTTGGACATGGCAAGTGCATTAAGTGTGAACATTAATTACGGTCCTCAGATCATCCTACCACAATTAATTCAGGCTTGCAATCCCTTACTATAATCTTGTTCTCACTTTGTGAAAAAACACAGATCACTGCTGTAGCCCTAGACAGAAGAATCACCCATGATTTCCAAATCATCTGATATTTCAGTGACCTGGAACCTTTTCTCAGCAGTAGCAAAAGAACTCAACCTCATACCGCTCATATTCACCTTAATGTACAACTGCTACTGATAGTCTCTCAGATTTCCTACCATATGCAAAGGCTGTGATAGTCTCATCATTCTTCTAAAAAGCATAGCTTATAAAATTCCTGCTTTGGTCAGTAGATAGCATTTGAAGTATCTCCTCTGGGGCTTACCATGAACCAGTGATCAATGTTTCCCATGCTACTCTGCACAGTGTTCACCCTTTTTCACTGTCAATCTAGGAGGACATCTCTCATTGGGAGAGTTTACTCTTGAAGAAAGCATATTGTGCAGTTTGCACCTATCCAATATTGTTAATGCAGCTGTGCATCTTTGTTGCCATGTTTAATTTCTAAGACACCAAAGCTGCACATCCTAGTTGGTAATACAAATTTGTGAAAGTAACTTGTGCTTCAGAGCCAAACAATGTATCTGTAAAATTCTGTAGACACAATGATGCTCTCTGACAGTGAAAACTGCCTCACATAAACAGTTGAGTTCAGTCTCTGAGCTCCCCTGGAAAGGCATCTTTAGTGAGAAAACATAATTTATTTTTTTTTCCCTCATTGTGTCTTCTGAGCAAACACACTCAAATGTGCCTTTCTGCCTGCACAAACTACTGAAGTTCTGCTTCCCTTCCCAGCAACTTGTGTTTCCACCTACACATCTTTGCTAGCAAATTCTAAAATTTGGCCTTGGAGCATGATGTCCCTTATGCTTCTCATCTGCTTCCCACACAGTAGGACTTTCTTTCAATTCTAGCAGACACAGGAATTCAGCACTCTGTTGGTTTTGCAGTAATAAATGTGCAGAAATTTCCTTCTGAGAAATGCAGCTCCCAAATCTACACTTTGCTATTTTCCAGTTCACCCATCTGAAATAAATTACTACGAGCAAATAGCTTTGTTCTCCTACAACCCTAATACAGCAAAATTCACTTCAGTGAAAACTATACATCCTAGGTAAGACCACAGTGACCACAGACTTCCCAGCTCCTCACCGCAGGATACATTCTGTAGAGTGATCATTATTTGTAATCCCATGTAATTGATTTTAGAGCTGCACATCTACAAATGCTCAGAATCCATCACTTTCCACTCTATTCTTAGTGGACACAATGCAATAAAGATATATAGGTCACCGTTCAGCTTTGTAAAATTTTTAGGAGGAATTTTCTTAACAAATTTCAGAAGAATCTGGGAGCTACAGGAGGAACAAAAAAAAGCATCAAATCATTCAAATGGGCTGTTACATAGGCTTAGCTGAATTACCTTCTCTACAGCCAATTCCAACCTCAGGACAGTCTCTTCTAGATTTAACAAATGGTCCTTATTCTAGTTTTCATTAAGAAAAAAGAATAAAAATAATAATAATAAAAAAGACAGTCTGTCATTAAGGAAGTGCACAGTGCCCCATATCCTTCCAAGAAAGGATTTGCCAGCCCTTCAACCATAGGCTGCTTTGCTGGAGGGACTACATGTATCACCTCCTCAGGCTCAAATTCAGGCTGACACAAGCAGGTTGAACTCTTAACCAAGTACTTTTTTATTTGTGAAATTTCTACTGACTGCTTCAACTTGAAAGTGTAGTATGCTATTAAAGAAGAAATACAGAAAAACACATAGGCACGTTCAGATGTTCTTCTCACTACCTCTGTAGTCCCCTAAGCAAAAGACGTCACAAACCTGCTGAAACCTCTTTGCCTGTTGAACTGGAACAAAGCATTGGAAGTACTAATCAAAGAAACTCCAAAAAGCACTACTATATATTATTCTAACAGATATAAAGAAGACTGCTGCCATATGAAATTAATGTCTCTTTCATTATGTTCTAGATATAAATGTATGCATTGTGTAATGTTCCCAAAGATCTATAGACACAAATACAGATATGGGTTAAAAAGAATGAGACATCATTCTACTAAAGCCAGACTCTCATGAAAAAAGACTGCAATATGCTGCTCCTATCTTGTAGCAGCCAGTCATATCTTGCCTTCACTGTTCATTTCAGTATTCAAGAGGAGGAAATTGTATAACCAAACATACGTCAGCGCTACAGAAAAAAACTCTACGATGCAGGTAGCATGTGAAAGCAGGAGTCTTTGTATTACTCTTTTATGCATGCATGCTGGGACTAGCAGCATAATCTACTAATAAAACTGTCACTGGTTGTTATTAGTCCTCTTATCTTGCTGAATTTCAGTTTTCATATAAATATCTATGTACCTTAGGATGACTTCTTTGGAAGTTTTCAGTCTAAGCAGTTCCTCCCATCTCCCAGAGAACTGGCTTTACTAACAACTGCAACCCACTGAGGAACTTTCCCCTAGAAAAAATCCAACCTCTAAACACCATGTTTTGGAGTACAGACTAAAAATCTGTAAATACAGAGGCTTTTAAAATAGGAATAGACATTTTGCCATTTCCATGAAAATCCTCTTAAATTTGGTCAAGTTATAAGCTTTTAAAATTGTCACTTTGGGTCAGACTGGCTATCAGCAGTGTGAAAGGAAGAAGGAATACAGAAAAGCTTTCCTCATTCTCCTCCAGTTTCGGTCTATAGACAGAAGCAACCAACGGCAGCTACTAGCTAGCATATCAGTTCAAGCAGCATGTATTGGTATGAGAGCCTGCAAACATGCTGAAACACTGGAGTGTACATGCAGCACCAGAAAATGGAATATGGATTTCCCCTCGATTTTTCAAACACTTAGAAAATCACATAAACAGCCAAATGAAAATAAAGAATGTCACACTAAGCACTCAAAGGCAGATTACAATTATAGGGGTTTCTGCAATGCTAACTCAGCTTCTCCAAGATACACATTCCTGAAGTCACTACTGTGAGAGAAACCAGGGTACGAGCTTTCAGTGGCTTCATATCTGCCTTGCATTTATCTCACCCTTTGACAACCTGTAAGTTCACAGTCTAACTTATCCTACAGCGACCAACTTGTGTGCTTGTACCCATCAAGTGTTCCTAGCTTGCTCACTTTTTTTCACACATGGAAGAAGTGGTTGCTTAAATTTTATTTTGATACAGGCCCAGGTATGAACTTGATCCAGCTTTATTGTCCGACTTCAGTGGAAGGATCTTGCCCATCCACCAGAGAAGTTGAGAAGTCGTAGAATCATAGAATGTTAGGGGTTGGAAGGGACCTCTAGAGATCAATGAGTCCAAACCCCCTGCCAAAGTAGGATCACCTAGGGCATGTTGCACAGGAAAGCATCGAGATGGGTTTTGAAAGTCTCTGGAGGACAAGACTCCACAACCTCTCTGGGCAGCCTGTTCCAGTGCTCCATCACCCTCACAGTAAAGAAGTTCCTCCTCATGTTCAGGTGGAACTTTCTATGCTCAAGTTTATACCCATTGTTCCTTGTCCTATTGAAAGAGATTGTCTCCTTCCATTTGACACCCACTCTTCAGATATTTATAGACATTAATAAGATCTCTTTTCAGTCTTCTCCTCTCAAGACTAAATAGTCCCAGTTCCCTCAGTCTTTATAGGGGAGATGCTCAAGTCCCTTAATCATCCACACAGTTCTCCACTGGACTCCTTCCAGTAGATCCCTGTCTCTCTTAAACTGGGGAGCCCAAAACTAGACACAGTACTCCAGGTGTGATCCACCAGGATCAAGTCAGTAGAAAATCAACATGATCTTTATCCTTATCTCTACCACTGGCTGAGAATTACATTAAGTCACTAAAGCTAATATCACCACAGTCCTCATTTTCTGGACATTTCAACTTCTGATACTCATTTATACTTACCAGAATGACAAAGTGCACACAGTTATTACTGAACACCAAGTGACACTGTACACTGATACTACACAATGCCATGCAAGTCATCTCAAAATCATAATTTAAAAGGACTCTCAGCAACTGGGGTCCTGAGATAATGAACAAATATTTAAGTAACCAGAGTACAATGATGACTGTTCTAGAAACTCTCAAAACCATCTGTGTTTTAATAATGCACAGTAGGTGCATATAGCTAGAGCCACCCATTAAGAACACAGAATTAAATTAATCATTCATCATCTGACACAGGCAGAGATCACACAGCAGGAGTGAACACGGTACTGTTGTGTAATTAAGGAATGAACTGTACAACTAGAGGGACCAAATTAAGGTAATCTTAATTCTGACAACTTCTGAATGATTGACTTTGCAACTGTAATAAAGATCTTCTGCAGTAAACAGTATTCCTGCAATATTAGTATTACACTGTCTAAATGAGGGACTAAATAACTGAGCACCAGTAATGAAACTTGTGCCCTGCTGAAGTCAGTGCGCCTTTTGTTACTCATTTTTCCCAATGCATCCATATGACAAGAAATCACTTAACCATATGTACCTGCAATGAATAGTTTTTTGGTTTTTTTTTTTGGTATGTAGAAGACAGAAAGGCATCCTAAGAAATAATTTAATTGCATTAACATGAAAACCAGTTGCAGACCAGTATACTTTAACCACTACTTGCAAATGAGGAGTTCTACCGAAAAGATGGTTTGAAAAGAAGTAGTACTTTTGCTACATTTCTCAGTGGGTCATTTCCTTCAGCAAAAATGCTGCATGAAAAGCAGACAGATTTGTCAGCACACACTTTAGGCGGCAGAAAAAAAAAAAAAGGCTTGTGGCATATGTCTTGCTATTTTTCAAAGAGGGAGTGAGCCAGGAGCCTTTAAAGGATCATGTCAGATTTTTTCTTCCGGGTGGGTGAGGCTCAATATCCCTCTTTGCCCACAGCTGGAAAATAATACTGGAATGAACATGGCATTGCTTTGTCTCCCATGGAATGAATTAGAGGTTAAAGAAGGGCAGTCTCAGTAGAGAGCTAGCAAGTATTTATTTTTACACATATTTTAGTAAACAAAATCAATCACAGTGAAAATAAGGCATACTGTTCTGTAACTGAAAAAAGGATGGTGTGGAGTAAGTATGGGAAAAGGACAAGGATTTCACAAAAAAACAAGAAAGAAATAGCATAACTTACACTAAAAAGCAACTCAAAATCGTGAGCTACTAGACTTTTAAGCATAATTAGAATATGAATAATATCTAGAACATTAAAAAAAACAGTTTTAAGGAGAGACAATAACCTTAATTTTGGCTAAATCTCTTTGATGCTTATTATAAGATTTTTTTAAGTTTTTCTTTCCCATTCAAAACCATGCTAAGGACGCAAACTACAAAATGGCAAGACTCCCTCAAGTAACTTGTAAACTAATTTCCAACATGGAAAAAAAAAAAGCAATAAAGGGATGAAGCAAGCTGGCAGACACAATAGCAGAAAAACTCAGTAATAATTCAAGTGAAGGTTAATTTTTTTTTTCCAGACTAAATCAGGCAAAAGAGATTGTTATTGGAAACTGCTAGAGTTGCTGTAGCACTAACAGCAAAGCCTTTTCATGCCAACACTGCTGGTCATCCACTTTGCAGTCACATCATCTGAAAATATGTTTTAAGCATTCTGTTCACATGAAAGGGCCCTATCAGCTCACAAGGAACAGATATGCTGTCCTCCTTCTGCCTTTACCATGTGGTCTCTGGGTATTGTCTCAGTTCTCACCCTGTCATTTAATTGTCATTTACTCTTGCAGTTCATAGCACCCATCACGATGCTAATTGAATTTAAGATGCAAGTAATTAGGAAGAAATCAAAAACTTAGACACCCGGGATTTTTGCTTTATTCACCCTGGAACGCAACTGAATCTAAATCAGAATGACTGCAAACTTTACAAATTTACATTTAAATGACAGTGAAGATCTGTATTACTAGACAGTGGTCTAGAGCAGCATGTGTTTATTTAAACCTTGTGAACGTTACTCAACTTACATTCTAAAGGACAAAAATTTTCCTTTGAGAGATTTCTTTTGGTAAGCCCTGCATGTTACTTTAAAAAGCAGCTGACCCTCTGAGAGAGGAGGAGAGGTGCTAGAACAGAAAAGATGAGCTGAAGGAATGTCTCAGATTCACAGAGTTGACAGCCACAGCTGATAATGACAGGGTGATGCAAAAGTTAAGTGATGTTTAGAAGAGACCTAGTTGAGGTAAGTTACTCACTTCTATCTTCCTACTTCTGCTAAAACCATCCCAATAATTTTAAAGTACAAATTCATGATTACCTATGTAGATGCATGACACCAACCAAACAATGGATTTAAATCCATATTAAAAGGCATTCTGAGCAACAACATAATTAAAAAACATCCAAGAAACATGAGAAAATACATTAAAGGGATCTGCCAGCATAACACATTAACAACACAGGTAGTAAGATTTTATTTTTTTTTAAAAGGCCAACTCAATAGCCAACAGCTTGTGTGTCTACTGCATACAGATATAAAACTTCATTTCCCATCCCCCCTGAAAATATACTCAGTTCTTCCATCCTGTTGTGTCATGCATCAATTATAATTATGGCAATTTACTGTTTGCTTTTCCAGATAAAATTCTTTTTATGGAATCATAGTAATTAACAATGACAGTAGCACAATTGATAGCACTGCATCTTAAACGATCAGATCCTGAAAGATGACACTATTGTCTTGCCAAACTTTAAATAAACATCCTTATCTTTTACACTGTTTGTTCCAGTAAAAACAGGTCAGCCTTTTCCGAGAGAGGACTAGAGAACAAATATGCTCTTTAATGGTGGTGACCTTTTCTTCAAACAGTTCTCAGATCTCATGCATTGAAAGGCGGCCTTCAAAGTTACACTTCAGGTCAAGGACATGCTTTTTTCTTGTTTCTGTGAAAATCTGTTCAATTTGTCAAAGTTTACATCTAGTCGGTGGAAAACTGTACTTTAAAGCTGCACTTTAGCAGCTAAAATCTTCCAGAGAATCCATCCTCTGAGCATGCTTAAACACTCAGATATTTGGCAGAAGCAGAAGCATCTTGAGCCAAGAAGTCTGGAATCCAATGTCAGTTATAGATGGGACAGTGTCAGTGGCAAAACTCTTCTGACAACTTTCCTAAAATCATAATCCCAAACTTATTCTTGGCTGAACATATCTCCAAGTCCCTTGCTCCATTTCTGTTCCTCCCTCTCTTCAGCCCCACTAATACAAAAAAAGGTGAGAAAGCAGACTCCCCATCTCCCTCACATAGGCTCCTGTCTGAGACCAGTTAAAGTCACAGTGATGGCAATAGGGGACCTGAACATTACAGATTATCAGTGTCACGTGGGTAGAGAATCTATCATCTCACCAACCAAACTCAACCCAACTCACTCAACACTGACATGAGACTCCCCAGTGCTATGCAGCTGCATGTTTAAGTTCAACATAAGCAACAATGTTATGCACATAACACCAAAGTTCAGGGATGTAACTAAGTCATCACTGCTTTAAAGCAGTTTCTGAACCTCTGAAAGCCTTGGGAATTCATGGTGCTCTAAACATGTCTTTTCCAAGCAACTGTTGAGGGAAGTTCATCTGCAACAGTATTTTGAGATACTGTAAAAGGTAAACTTTAGTTTCTACAACTAAAGTAAGAACATCTCAATGTGCAGGAAAACATATCTCAAGCTCTATGAAGTCCTTGAAACTCTTTACTGGTGATTTCCTGTTCATCATCACCTCACCCCAAATAAATCAAAGAATGACTTCAACAAAGCCACAACATTTTTGTGGGCTGAGGTTTCCTGCCAAGGGAACAGTCTGACCTGAAAAAGGTCTCAGGAATTAGAACAGAATCAAGTACCCTCAGATGCTAACAAATTTCTTTCCTCCATCAGCACGCCTAGTTAGTGTATATGCTACATCAGACATTTTGCAAAAGAAAGTTTCACCTCTGAAAGAACTTACTAAATGAGGAATAATAAATCTTTGTTCAAAGACATCACAAAAAGCTTTGGGTAAAAATCAAGAACTGATTACATCCAAAAGTCCAAGAGCACATTCCAGTTCAGATATGTGTGTTAAAATAGTGGCAGCAAAGTGCTGACACTCACAAGGCTAAACATCCTCCCTAAATTCCCACCTTGGTTCAGTATTTCAAATAGGACAAGCCCTATAAAAGCAGAACAGAAATGTTCCCAAACAAAAAAAAGGAAAGATCAGTCCATGAAACCGGCACAGGAACACTACTCACTTATTCCTAATTACAGCTCAGCATCCTAGTGATGACTGATCACAGACCTCAATGGGCCCATCAAAATGCCTCTCCCTGGCTTATTTATGACAACCTGGTAACATATGAAACAGACAAGATCTCCACAGATCAACAAACCTGGTCTGAGGCTTATTCTCTTCCCAAAGCTCTCTGTGACCATGATAACCTACATGTAAAATACTAAGAACTACTTATTTGAGAAGAAACTACAACCGACTATCCACATCTTATCTTTAACCTTAACTATACAACAAGTATTACACACCATAGGAACTGTGGTGACATCAGTGCCATGAAGGAGTGTATAATTATCTGCAGGTATTTTTCAAACATTTTGTTGGTCTTTAACAGGTGCCATTAATAAAACCTAGTCACTGAATCATAGAATGCTTTGGGCTGGAAGGGACTTTAAAAGTCATCTAGTCTGATCCCTCTGCAGAGAGCAGGGACTTCTTTAACTAGATCAGATTGCTCTGAGCCCCATTAAATCTGACCATGAATGTTCCCAGGGATGGGGCATCTACCATCTCTCTGGGCAACCTGTGCCAGTGTTTTACCACCTTCATTGTAAAAAATTTCTTCCTTATATCTAGTCTAAATCTTCCCTCTTTTAGTTTAAAGCCACTGCCAGTTGTCCTATCACAGCAGGCCCTGCTAAAAAGACTGTCCCCAGCTTTCTTATGGGCCCCCTTTAAGTACTGAAAAGCCACAATAACATATCGCCAGAGCCTCCTCTTCTCAGCTGAACAACCCCAACTCTCTGAGCCTTTCCACATAGCAGAGGTGCTCCAGCCCTCTGATCATTTTTGTGGCCCTCCTCTGGAACAGCTCCAACAGGTTCATGTTTTTCTTGTGCTAAGAACTCCAGAGCTGGACACACTACTCCAGGTGAAGGTCTCACCAGAAGCCTTTTGTACAGTTTGGCTTCCATTCCACTTGATGAACTTTTATAAACTTGTTTACATAATTCTCAAAGTTGTAGTTTTATAATTCTGACAATAATTTTACAAGGTTAATGGCCCCTGTAATTAAAACAAATGAATGAGAAACTGAGCTACTTTAAATTGATGCAGTTCAGTCAACCATAGAAACAGCAAACCGCAAAGAACTTGGATGTATGAACCAGAGTAAAACCCACAATTTTCCTCACAGCTCCAAAGCAACATACAGAAGGAGACATACTCCTCCTAATGGTGTACTCAGACTCTGAAGTATTCCGAAATCTAAAATTCTAAGAATAGAGATTAATACAATTTCTCTTCTAGTTTCCAGAATGAGATGTATCTGAGATATACTTTTACTCCATAAGTATAACAGGTAAAGAAACAAACAAACACATACCCCACAATAAAAGCTCATACTGTGATACTGAAGGCTAAAAAGGTAGACTCTATTTTCAGGAGCATATCTATTATCCGTGATGGTTTTAATTTAATTTAAACCTCACATTATTTTATTTTTTATTTAAGCCTCAAGTTTTTAATTAGTGTATTTTTAAATAAATCTTTTTAATTAGAACTAAATAGCACTTATAATGAAAGCTCCAAGTCCCTTATTAAGGACAAAAAAAAAAAAAAAATCAATCCATATAAGAGGAAGTCAACTAACACTTGAAAATGTCACAAAATTTATTTTAAAATGTCATATCATGCCTTGATTTTTTTTTTATGAATTAGTTGATATACGTTAGCAAGTAAAAGGCTAGATCAGATAATACTCTTTTTTTAAGATCAAATAGTCAGAAGTTGCAATCATTATAACCCAAATTTCTTTGTGGAACTAAAACTTCCATCATCCAAGCTTCACTAAATAACTTGGTTTAACAACAGTAACACATCAGAAGTTCATTCTAGAAAAGAGGAATAAAATCCCCTGATACTTAAGGTCTTTTTTTTTTTTCAAGATCCAGAGGTTTTCTATTCTCTCAGAGAAGTTAGAAGGTGCTTCATGCTCTTGAACTCTGGTCAGGAGCTATACATGTACAAACACATTCTCTGAATGTGACATTCTACCTTCTTGTCCACAGCCATAAACTGGATGGAAAGCATGAATGCATCAGCTGATGGTGAGATGGGAAGGTTACTAATGTAATTCATAAGCCTCTTGGACTACTGCCAGAAATAGAACAGAAAGGTGTTAAAAAAGTCTTGAACACGTTACACACACACACATATATATATCTTTATAGGTTACTTAATTTGACCTCCTTAATAGAAGGAGCAATTTTCAAGCTCATAAATTTGTACTGAGCATATTTGGAGACAGACATCCATCCTTTAGCAACAACCCAGCCACAAAAAGTGCCCCCAACCCTCATCTGCATTTGGTAGAGTGGAAAGTCCATTGAATAGTTACACTGATAACTTAAGCAAAGACTGTTTAATCAGGCTTTGAATAAAGACTATACATTACTCCAAAACCTTTCATTTTGCCTTTATATAGATTTGTATGTATTTGTGCAAGCAAGGCTGAGACAGCAGCATACAGACACACATCAATAGAGATGACTTGAGTTTTGTTTGTGAGCCACAGCCACGATCCTTAGCTTCTCCACTGGCATGCAAACTAAAGCATTTTTGATTATGCAAATAGTCTTCTGCTTTGTGAATCGGGTCTCAAGTGATTCAAATGTTAATTCTGTTAGAAATCTTGATGCAAAGCCAGTATTTCAACCATGTCAGCTTTATAACTAAGACTTCTTGAGAAATCCACAATCGTGAATTGAAAAATACCTCACAAATACACTGAGATAAAGTAAGCTGCAAAAGTGTGAAAGTTCTTTAGAGCTTTTCATCAATGGGCCTATGACCTGCTCGGCTTTGCTTTGAGTGAGATGCCCCCTCAGGAACTGGCATTTTCCTACCAGCAGCAATGTAGGCACTTCTATGCTGAGAAAAACAGAAATGAAACAACAAAGGAAATTTTTATGTTGTCCAGAGTTTAATGTGCTAAACGTTTGGGGTTTGTGTCTTCTCATTTTTTTATTGAAACCCTCACACAGTTCAGTGAGTATTTGTATGAAAATGGTCTCACCAGTATTAAACACATTTTTTGAGCTCTCGCAGCACACAAAAGAGCCAGCCTGTGTCCTGGATTTCAAAGAAGTAGGGGGAAAAAGAAATGAGCGTGTGTGTTATTCTGCCATTTGAGGGTGAAATGTGTAAAAAGCAGAGTAGATTATATTTTTTTCCCATTCTAAAATTTTGGAAATATTGGAACCACATAGAAGTAGGTCAATTTTGACTGCTTTCAAACTAGAACTTCAAAACATATCGATTTAACAGCTTTTCCTTTTACTTTGCAAGTACAGTTTTGTTTTTTGGTTTTGTGTTGTGGTTTGTTTTTGTGTTTTGTTTTGTTTTTTGTTTTGTTTTGTTTTGTTTTGTTTGGTTTGGTTGTTTGTTTTTTTTTTTTCCCAGTTAGTTGTATTTAACCTACCACAGTAACTTGGGTTACTTTGTCATCTCCAGTTTCAGGAGACACAAGGGAAGGGAGGATGTTTTCAGGTGGAAACCAACCACGTTTGCACTGCTATCATCCTGTCTGTGAAGGTAGCATGGGGGTACACAAGGATTACTGTCACCCCATTGACTCTCTTGATTGCTTCTGCTCAAGGAAAACAGGTGATAATTAAGACTAAATAAAACCCAAGGATATTTGTTATATAATTACTTGAGCTTTACAACTAAGATGGGCTTCAAAGTACTAACTCTCAGTTTGTTAACTATAGACAAAAGAAAAAAGTGTTAGGAAGCTTCCACAGGAGATTCAGAGCAAAAGGTTAAATGCTTAAAATCAGCTGTCATTGACAGGAAAAGTTTTGAGCATATTCCCAAGGCAAAATCCACAGCATTCTTATCACATTAACCCCTTCCTAACATCCCAAAGAAACAGCCAAAGAAAAATGGTCGGTACCACTTTTGCACTGATTAAGGAACTGTGAACCAACCTTCACAAAACAAGGAAGACAAACAAGCTATATCACATCAGAACAGATAGAAATCACCAAGTTCAGCTTAGCTAACATACTAATTTTCAAGCCTTCCTCCATTCATTTTGTTCCTAGTCCACTTTTCAAATGGCTCCAGCTAAATCTGCTGCCAGCTGAGAAGCTGTGGAAGTTTGTGACAAGTAGCTTAGACCTTAAAAATCAGAAGTATACAGTTCTGGATTCTACAGAAGTATATCTCCTAGTGATGACATTTAGACTAGACTGACATGGCTGTATTTTAATAAATGGGTCAGAGGTGGAAGGTCATGATATTCTATTACTAGTCTCTGAAACACTCAGTTCCCCTTCATCTCAGCAGAAAAGTATGATACATTATCAGCTTCTTTTTTTTTATACTGCTTACTAGGGAGGAACATACTGAAGTAAAATAATGTGGATATTTATCTTCATTGCTTTGAAGAAGACAGTCTATTTCTAATTTTGAAATGCTAGTCTCTTCACATTGATTATAAAGCCTGAAAGCAGTAACTCCACCCATGCTGCAAGAAGAGATCCCACTATGAAGCATGTAGTTAAGCCACATGTAATTCCTGAATGATAACTCTCCCACCTCTCCCAGAAAAAAAATAAATGGAAAACTGAACAAAAGGTTTGCAACATAACCTTCAGCCTATGGAAAACTACAAGATAGGAAAAGTAGCAGTGCTGTCTCCTGAAGGAATGGCCTGACCCAGACAACTGTGCCTACAGCATCCAGCAGCAGGCAGACCAAAGGAAAAAGCAGTCAGTGAAGAAACAGGAAAGAAAAACAAGGGAGAAGGATGAATGTAGGGCTTTTTTTTCCCCCTCACAGACATAACTTCAATGCAAAATGTATTTGCTAACACTTTTTACACTGTTTTGATTATAATATTTCCTTCCTATGAGAAAGCTATCAGCGCATGCTTCTTACAGCTGCTGCTGCTGTATTTAATGTTGGTACAAAGATGCAGGCTACTGAAAATCTTTTCCAACTGTTTCAAAGTTTAGATACAATTCTTGCTTAAAATCTTCAGTAAACTACTGTGATGTAAAGATAGCATTTTACTGTACTGTGATTTTTTTGCTTCCCTTAATAAATGACATATTTAAGGAAGGATTGAATCATTATCACAAAAGATGGGAATAAAAGGCAGAAAAGCAAAAATAGGGAAACAGTAGCCTCATCCTTTCTGGCTGTCTGTCTTCTCAGAAGGCAAGGCCCCATCATTTGCAAATAAGAATCATTTTCCCTTTGATATAGAAGTGATTATTTATATAGATATTAAAACAGAAGGTTATCTTGTGTCTGGAAAGAGACTGATAGGATTTAATTTTAGAATTTTTCTTATAATGAAGTTACAAATTTGTAATAAATTAGTTGTGGGGTTTGGTTTTTTTTTCAAAAAAAAAAAAAAGGTAGTTATTGTGCCGTGGACAAAAGCATTGAAAACAAAGGCACTGTTGTGGATTCAGCAGTAGCATGTGCACATCTTCATTGTTATACTCTTGTCTGAAGAATCAGGACTGTTTCATACCATATTTCTAAACAAATATACACACACCAGGAGAAATAGGATAATTCACTCATTAACTTACTGTGTTCAAAATACACAAAGGTGTTCTGATGATGTATTTAGGAATGATGGCTGAAGTCAATAACAAGAAGATGGTCACATGTCTCAGACACAAGTTCTGATGAAAATGGGCATCTTTCATGGGTATCTCATCTCTCATGGTATCTTTATCTCAATGTGGGTACACATTCAACTCACACTAGACATTCTCTGAGTTGATCAAAGCCAGTATGTGACTCTTCACAAAGGATTTGGTTGTTTGGGAGACGGGGTTAATTTGCTTTCTGTGTCAAGTCTTAAAGACATACAGGGAACATGTGCGCACACAATATATAAACACATGCACATGTATCTCCTCGGGGGGAGAGATTTAGCACCAGGAAAACAGACAAACTTGTCACATCTTTATTTTGCATTTACCCAAAGTTGAAACTAGTTCTGCTGAAACTAGTTCTGCTGAGATACAACAGTCACCTAATAGTTCAACCTGTACAAAAGACTATGGAGAAAACTCAAGCTGACCGAACTGATTCAAACACCGAGTTGCCACCTTGCTCCGGTACTTTCAAAATCCAGAAGATAGCAGTGGAAAAAAAAACACACACAAAATACTCAGGTTTTGACAAAGACAAATGTCTGGGTGCAGGTTTAAAGTTCCCACTTGTATCACAAGTTTAAGTGGCACTGCTGGCTAAGATCATTTCTTTCAGAAAAAGGAGATATAAGAAAAAAATATCTGAAGAATTGGCTAGGTTCAGGAGATATTTCTTTGCCTCTACACCAGATAACAAGGATTTATTTCACCAGATAGCCATAGAAGACATTGGTACTTGGAAGGGTACCTCGGGGTCCCTAAGCAATTCAAACTGAGATTCCAACACTTGCTAGCTTCTCCATCCATACTAGCAACCAGCTACTACCTGTATCACCAATTCAATCCACTCCAACTGGGACATGGCCACAATGTAAAAACTAATGCTACATGGAGCAGAGGTAACTTTGCTCTACATTTTATGGTGGTAGCATATGCTACAAGAGGAGGTAAAATATGCATACAGCATAGGAAGACTGATGCTCACCAGCCTCCACTCAAAGAAGGTCATGAGGGTTGCATAAGGGTTCTCTATGACATAGTTTGGCATTATAGTTACATATGAAGAAAGGATTGCCACCTTCCTTTTATCCTCCATATTCTGGGGGACAGCTAGAGTAGCAGACCAGACATATCTGTAAGGCAACAGTTCAGACTGTGTCATTAAATAAAGAAGAGAAGAAACATCTTTTGAGCAGAAGAAAACTTCTCTTAGCAGAAGGCTCCAGCAAGGCCAAAAACCAAGTCAGAGAGCCCTGAAACTCAAGTCAGAGAGAAGCTGTAGGCAAATGCCTTATTGACAAAGGTTCAATAGCATCCCTGAACTAATGGATTTGTAACCTTCTAGCAGAAGATCCCTTATCCAACACCTTCCATGAGAATACTTAAGATACACAGACAACTTCTTCAGGGGAAGTAGGACAGAGTCTGAAACGTCTACCATTAAGCTAACTGATAACAAGGATGATGAAAGGATTCCTGCTGGCAAAATGACAACGTTAAAAAATAATAATAATAATAAAAAAAAAATCCTCAAAGTGTCACCCCATTCTTTTCTTTCTTGAACTGTGCCCAAGAACAAAAGCCAGAAGGCAGCACACCAAAAGTACTAAACGAAGAGTCAGTTGATACAGCCATTTTCCATCTCAGCAGGCTACAGATAAAATATTGGAAGAGGACAGAGGGGACAGAATATTCTGTAGAACAGATTTTGCTCTGTGAAGCTGGAAAATTTGGTATTTTCACTTGTACTTTTCAGAAAAGCATGACACTTTTCCCACATGATGGGAGTTCTTTACAGAGTGTAAAATTTCTATCACCATTCTCAAAGGGAAACAACGTAATTTATGTTGCATTTATGTAATCCTAGCTCTCCTGAAGGTTTTATAATTGTGAGAATCACTAATTTGTTAGAAGGGAAAAAGAAAAAAGCTAAGGAAAAAAAGAAAAACAACAGCAACAAAAAAAAAGGAAAGTCTATGCCCATGAGAACATCAAGGAACAAAGAGAAAAGCAGGACAGACTTTATCAATCTCTACCATTTCTGATCACCCCACATGAACAGAAGCCTTCATTTGGTCTACCAAAAAGAAATGAGAAAGGAGCACAGCACAATTTGGACACACTGAAAAGCAGGATACAATAACATTACAGTAACCACTCACTGCATCCACAACTGGAAAACTATCAGCTCTCCCATGTACATCTGAGATGACCAGAAACTCAGTTCACCTGCTTCAGCCAGTCAGTCCAACTGCTTTCAGAGAAAGGCAAAAAATACTGTCAGCAAAAAAAAAAAAACCCTAGCAGCCAGTCAGGGCTCGGGAGAACAGAAGTAAGGAAAGAAGAATTAAGATGAAAACTCCTGCTGCCTTGAAGCTCCACATCACTGAGGATCTAACATGCTTCTCTCAGACATACGCAAATGCATACAAACATACACACAGGAGAAAGCACAGATGAAATATAGTTGAACATCTGAGCTATCAAAAAATGTTCAGTCATAAAACCTCCATGAATTAAAGGTATTTATTCTATTATTCATGTCCAATAAGAATGAATATACGCTTCTCTACATGACAGTGTATTTTATAATAAGTAACATTCAGAAGTCTTGGAAATCTTGAAAGTTGACAATTTTATAAGAAAAGACCCAGGAACATCCTTTTCCAAAGGATTGTACTGTAGTTTTTGAAGCACAATCTATCTTAATTTCAAAATTTTGTATTCCCCTTTTATCTTAAGGAAGCACAGAGTTTGGGTAAGGCTGCAGGATGTCCATAACAGAGAGAGACCACACAAAGAAATTAAAATTGCTGTAGTTTCTTTACTTTTGAATACTTTTTGACTTTAAATATCAAGTGACAAAGTGTCCCAGAGGTTCTTGGCTTGTGTGTTTTATTTTTAACACTGAAAAACAAAGCTGTTATGACTACAAGCTGCACTGGCTTTGCTGAGATTTTAAAGTTAATTGAGCTGTAGCTATTTAGCCTGCAGTAGGCACCAGCTCTGCCAGCTCTGTAGGCAATGAGAAAGTTCTCCAAGCTACAGCCATGCTACTGTCATTTTTAAATTTGTTTGTTTTTTTTAAATGCTCCAAAGCTATGTGGCTTTTGGGGAGACTGAATTTATCATCAGACTCTACAAACATAAAGACACAACCCCCCCATAGTAACTCATGTTACATGCATGCTTGGAATAGATACATCTCCATAATCTTAAAAGTAATCTCCTGACGTTCCCTAAGGCCTGATGAGCCAGACGCATATGAAGCTTTTAGGCATTTCAGTTATGGAAATTTATATTTCTTGACTGGACTTCATGAAGGTAATAGGAAAATCCTCCAGACTTGTATCACTCAAAAGAATGCAGCTGTCAAGCTTTCGTAATTAAAAACATTTAAAAAATAAATTTTGCACAAAAGCAAGGATAGTGTTTGGGATTTTTTTGTAAGAGGATTATTTAACTTCCCCCAAAAAAAAGAATAATTTATTATTTACTGGCAGATGAAGATGGGATTCCCACTGCAATTTTAATGTTTACCTTCTACGGGTAAATGAACCAACAATGACTCCAAAAAAGAGGCAGATGTTTCATTGTGCCCTTGCCCTACAGCAAAAAGCCTTCCAGATGTACTCTAATAGAGTGAATAGGAGCCTTATCATCATGATTCATCTAACTAGTGACATGAGGTCATTTGTTGTCTTAAAGTTGTAAAGGTCATTATGCTATGTATCAGTCAAAAATCACTGGGCTGGGAAGTGTGTGCAATAACTCAGGTAACAAACAGTGTGAGGTCACAAGAATTACATCTACTAAGTAAAAATATAATTTTCTGTAGCCCTTCCTTAGATAGCATGGGTACAGACTGTGCTATTTCTCTTGGATAATACAGAGGCACGGCTGATTTACATCACTTGCAGTGTGGTTACTACAAAGCAGTATTTTGCATTGTGCACTCATTAGAAATGTCATGCAATAATTTACAGAGCCACTTAGGTAAGAATTCACTCTTTGCAAACTGCCGATCTTCCCTGAAATTTTTGCTTAGCAGCTGCTCTGCTTCAGTTTTCCACAGATAAAAAGTTTTGTGAAGGTTCAACCCATGCAGCCCAACAGCTTCAGAAGGGGAAGCCCCAGACAACCTCCCAACCTCTGAAAGTCTGCCCAGTCTGGGGCACAAAGGCAGACTCACATTTCTTTCTTAAAGGCTCTTTAAGGTTTTCATTTCTTGTTTCTCTTCTTCCCTCCTACCACCCAGTGAGATACGGACAGAAGATGCCCAAAACTCTGAAGACTTTTCAAGATGTTCTGCGGCCAAGAATTAAGCATCTCTCCTCCCTGCTCTATACTGGCACTCGCATGCATTATATTTTCTCCCACAAGTCACAAACCAAACTTATTCAGTATGCATGCTGAACTGCTCACCAACAATTTAAATTATAGAAATTCATTAGGCAAATTCTGTGTTCTTTGCAATTTTATAATGCAAGACAGATGTCTGTTTCCAAAGTATTTCTGTGCTACTTTTGCAAACTGCTATCCACATGTGGCTCTAAGGTAAATGCCTTCAGCACTTGAGTAGATGGAGAATTAGTACCTGGGCAACTGTCAAATCAAAGATGCAGAGACAGTCTCTGACCTGAACTCTTTTAAGTGTGAAAAACAAACAGGTACAAATACATATTAAATACAAGATGTAAACATAAAAATCAATAAAAAGAGAGAAATAAACTAAAAGTTGTCTAATTGTGGCATTTAAATGACAAAGTACATAAATACCTATAAAAGATGCCTGCTTTGGATGCTTTGAAATATCATCGAGGACTATGGAAAATGAAACATTACCATACTTCAAAACACTAGAATAGAGCTTTGTTACTAATTGTAAATCAAATTATGCAGAGCAAAAGAGTGGCAATATTTCCAAAGGTGGAAAATGAAAATCAAACAAAAAAACAGTTTTAATGATCAGGATGGGAAAGAAATAATTTTACTGCCCAAGCTAACATAACAAGCAAGGTAAAGATAAATCCAAGGGATGTTTGTCTACATGAATGCCCAAAAAGCAAAACCTTTGTCATTCTGGATATAAGGAATATTATTACTTAGAAATCAAACAAGATAGCTACAGAATCGTATATCATACTGTTTCCAGAACTAGAACTTACTGCGCAATATTCAATATTTAGCATAGATAAACATACAATATTACAGGAAATTAGGAGAATGAAATATCTGAGATAAAAGTTTAGGATTTAATAATACTAAATCTTATGCTGAAACATCTCTAAAGAGATGGTAATGGAGTTAAAGAATAAACCACAACAACATTAACACAGAAAAACAAATAGTTTGCTAATCTGTATTTTATCCAATTTACTTTAATTGAGAAAATACTTTGTAAATTCCCTTCAGACTCCATGCTGTCAGATACTACAGTTGTAGGCACATTCAGAATACAACAATAATATCATGCCTGCACCACTCATATGTGAACAGAAAATCACATAGGTTTAACCCACTCAAGTATGTGCCTCCAATCAGAAGTTCTTTTTTCTTTTTCTTTTTCTCAGGCTCTTCAAAGATAAATTAGATTATCCCAGGCTACGTGAGTTAAATTCAGAGTGAAATATTCCTGTAAATTGCATGCCACTAAATGAAATCATCAATAAGTTGGTACAACTGACTCAGACCAAGTTGAAAGAACATTTAGAATGGGCGACTTCTAAATTTTATTCTAGAAATTCAATAGAGAGCTGAGCACAGATGAACAAGCCACATTCATCTACTTTCATTCAAACTTATGTAACTTTGATGAATGGTAAAAGACACAAACCCACATCTGCTGTAAAAGCAGAATTACTTTATAAACTTTAATCGAAGTTTCAGCTAAACCTTCCCCAGTCTTTAACATTAGCTATGATTTTTCTTATGCAGTTTTATTTTTTTTACCTTTTCCTTATATTTTTAGTTTCAACCAAGTTAGTGCTTGGTTCCTCAGTTACATGTTCCATATTTATATCCTGCACTTTCCCATTTCTCTTAGCCTTTTTTTTTAGTAGTTTTGTTTTTCTTTGAGCTTCATTCTGCTGCTGTCACAACAGTAACAATATGCTTCTCTGTACACAGACAGCTACAAAATTCCCTCACCATGACCACTGCTTAATATTTCAGCCCGTAACTTCCCCTAATTAACATCACACAGCATCCCTATTAGGAGGGCTGCACAGGAATGCTATTTTCTCTCACTGCTTTACCCAAGGAACCACAAGAGATGTTAAATAATTTACTTACAGTAGTTTTAACTTAACAAATAACTATAGATTTCTGCCTGAATTTGCCTTGCACTGATGGGAAATTAGAAAATAAAAATAAGTCAAAGTCAAAACCTGCCCAGTTTCTCCATTATAAAAGCCACTGGAAAGAAACGCCCTCCAACAGACCTCTGGCTCATGACACCGTACATGCATTTTTTGATTAGGGCAACACTACTCCTCAGATAACTGAAATTAGAAGTTGATCTCATCTTCAGTGGTATTTGCCCTTGCTCTAATTGTTCCAGTCTAAATTATAGGGCTGGAGCCCTCAGTCAGACAACAAAGATCAAGAAAAATCTGCTTAACACAATGTCCCATTCTTAATATTTTCCATATCAAACTCATCAGATAACTTCAAGAGCTTACACAAGCATTTCTCCCCCTCCCCACCCCCCCCAGTCAGGTAGCTGCAGTCAGCCATGGCTGCATTACAGAACTCAGCATGTCCAGGATGGTTCTGATGCCACTAAGAGGGAAGCAACAGCTTTCTCAGGTCCTGCAAGTGAAGCTGCAGCATTACTGTCAAATAACACCGGTCTGGCACAACATCACTGAGATTATCTTCTGAAAGTTACACTTTTAATACAGACTTCCATAGTTTTCAGACCCTAATATCTGTTTCTTACAAAATCAAAACAAACAACAGAAAAGCCAAAGCCTAACTAGATACAGATTTTTCCCCTTCCCATCTTACACATCATGCATGTCTGACTTCGACATGATGTATAACATACAAGACTGTGTTTCTACACATAACTCCTACTAAACTGAATAAAGTTCAACTACTCAGGAGACAGGATTACATTTACCAAAAAATAACCCCAAAATAACCAACCTATAATCTGAATTTAACCCCACCTAACCAAGAGTCTACAAAAGTCAAGCAAATACCCCTCTCATTATCCTGATACTCTTTGGATCTAGTCCCAGTCCAGATAAGTATTTAGAAATATAACAGATGAATCTAGTCCCATCAAAATCAGTGAGACACTGCACACTTACAAAAATATAAATTAATAGTTTTAAGACCTTTTCTAAACAAGAGATTTGTTCTACTAATATTAAAGTGACAGAATTTTACCTGGCTTCAACTACAGTGCTGTAGTCACAGCTAAAAGTATGACAGTGTGGTAAGTATGGAATGACAGTGTGAAAAGTATGCAAGTGTGCCTTTATAATTTAAAAAAAAGAAATCAAGTGGAAAAATCTCTGTCCTTGCTCCTAATGAATACTTATTTGTAGTGAGCTCACACAACAAACTATTTATGAAGGAAAACACATTACACTGTACTTGACAGTTATAATGCTATAAACTTTCATCTAGACCAAACTCACATTAAAAAAATGTTTTAAGTGTCACTAAAAAGGCACAAGAAAGCCCTAGCTACTATTTTCTTAAGTCAGTAACATATCAACTAAAAACCTGGAGAACAATAAACATATTTGAAACACAGGCTGCTATGTCTTGAACTTGGCATTACCAATATTGAAATCTGCACTCGTTACCCTCTGCAGACCTCGTTATCACAGCACAGCTGCAGGGACAGACAGCTTACAGATAAAATATATATCATTAGCAATAAATGTGTCAGATCATTCAATAATTATTACTCAAACAAAGCAGTAGAGGAAAACTGCTGAAATTCCTTCATAAATTGGCCACCTACAGTTTTCCCTCCTCTTTGAAAGAGCCCCCTTGAAAATGCACAACCTTGGGATGGAAATCCACAGTACTTGAAAGGCTTCTAATTTCAGTGTCCATCGCATGAAACATGGGTTTTGTTTGTTTGTTTTTTTCCCCAGTCCATCCCTAAACAGGCTCGTTGTACAGACAGACATACAGCAGCATACGGACAGTTGCAGGAACATAGGCAAGAGCGATGGACAATGGAGTTGCAGCTGCTGGGACTGAGACTGCAATGGTCAGGAAGCCTCACACTTCCATGCTGTGGACCCTGTGAGGGACAATGTTCTAGTACCTTCCTGGGTCATACCACCTTAGGAATTAGACCAGGATAGTCAACACACTTTTAAAAGGCCCCTCAAAAGTTGTAACAGTCTCACCTCTATAGTTCACTAGCAACTTCAGCTAGGTCTGAATAAGCAGTGTGATAGTACGTTGTTTATTATTTCTCTACCAAGGCTCATTTTTAGTAACTTCTAACAGAGAAGCCCCACAAAGAGAAGGCACATCCAGCAAATTCTCTGAAGGAGCTCAACACAGGCAGGCTCAGGTAAATCAGTCACTAGAGACCATGAGAGGCTGACAAGGAATGATAAAGGCGCAGAGCATTTCCGAGCATGCTAGATGAGCATCATTCCCAAGCCGTGTAAGCTATGAGTCCATGGGCAAGGAAAAGCAAACAAAAGCTAGTTCCAAACTATAAACAGCTTCTAAGATGCCTATATTTTTGCTCCCTGAACTTCCAATTGCCTTCATCAAGAAACACTTTTCTTCACTTCATGCTGTGAGTATATGAAAAATTACATTTGTCATCTTAGGTGCTGCCTGCAGGCAAGAAGAGTGATTTACACAGTTCCCTCATCTTCCAGAGTGACTTCTCACACTCACCTTACACATGCTTTTGATTACTCATTTGTATAGTAAATCTAACAGAAGTCAAAGCAGAGGCAGAGCTGCATTCTTTAATAAGAACTCCCACAACAGAGGCTTTGTTTTTGAAGCACCAAAGTTTATTTCTACTGAGAACATAACCATCTAATTTGAATTCTCAAGCTATTCACTATAGCATGACAAAGAAATAAGAAGTGCAATGTAATTACAAAAAAATCCCATGTATAATCATTAAATATGAGTGTATACCTTCCCTGATAGCAGTAAATGGGGTTCCTTCCTCTTCTTGTAATCTAATCACCTTCAATGCCACCAGCTTTCCATTTACCCTGAAAGGGAAAGAGAGGAGGGGAAGGAGAAATAATAAACAAAATTAAAGCAGAAACAGTATTTCTCATAATAGAACTTGTTTCCCATCACATACTTATTCAATTTTTTCCTCTCAATGCCAGTGATTCATTTATAGCACTGTAAGAAACACTTCATAGCTTCTATAATGTCAACTTTATATTTTCACACTCAGATGCAATCCAAGAAATGATCTCAGTTTTCTGTGAGTCAATCAATTTTCTTTCTATCCTAGCAGTAAACTGAAGCTTTGTTAGGAAGTATCACATTGTAATGGAAAATATGGTTTTAGAGTGTTTGTCCTTTATTTGATAAAATTGTTTAGAAAAGGCATATGATTTTCATCAATCACTCCACTTGCAGTATATCCATATTTATCAAAGGATCACAGGATGTCAGGGGTTGGAAGGGACCTTGGAGATCTTTAAGTACAATCCCCCTGCCAGAGCAGGACCACACAATCCAGCACAGATCACAAAGGAACACATCCAGGCAGGTCTTGGAAATCTCCAGAGAAGGAGACTCCACAACCTCTCTGGGGAGCCCGTTCCAGTGCTCTGTGAGCCTTAATTTATCCTGACTGCCCCCTTCCCATTGCATCACACCCACGATTATTGCCCTCAAAAAGCTATGAAAGATGGGAAATATTTTCCAGGTCATTCTAGCCATTTCCTGTCAGGTCAGGATCGTTCCTAAGGTACACTCTTGACTATGTGGCTCAGGCTAGTTTTAGATTATAATTACTCTCATGCAAAAAATTGAAAATATTTTGTGCTCCAAAGGACAAAACTTCATTACAGGTCACTCTAGTTTAAAATCTGTTTTACTTCTAATATTCAAAATTTCCCACACTTGAATCACAGTCAAGGCCTTGGGAAAAAAAAAAATAAATTCCAGTTAGTTCAGTTTATCAAAATTAAATCTCACAAAAACTGAATGAAAGATAAAAACTGATATTGATTACCCTCAAGAACAAACTCATACTTTGAAATTTTAACAGACTCACCAGGTATGTCTGCAATTGTGGGGACAGATTACTGAAAAGGCATAATACAGTTCCCAAAAAATATTATTATTGTTGCAATTTCTTTTTGTCAAAGTAAAATTAGCCTTTACGGCCATAGAGCTCAAGGAAGCACTGGAGCTTTCACAGTCCTGTAGTCATGGAGGCAACACACTACTGTACTGGGCCCTAGAAGATGTATTCATTTTTCCAAGCAGGATGATATGGGCACCTACCACGTCTAAATTCATCTTCTCCCTCAAGGTTTTCATATTTGCCATTAGATTACACCAGTGACAGGATGGCTGTTGTCTTGTTTTTTCTGATTATTCTTCTTGTACAATTGTCAGAATGAAATTAGCCCTATGCACAGCATCACATAATGACTCTGCGCAACTTAGGAAACCCTGGTCATCAAAACATGGTTTACTAATCACCTTCCAACTGTTTATAACACTTCATCAGTCTGGCCCCTGTTCAAGTCTCAGGCCACTAGTCACTGTTGAAAGATAATTATGAGCTTAACCCTACTGGATTATCTGCATTTCTCTTTATAAGTGCCTTACATATATTTCTGTTTAGATGTAAACAGGACTTCTGGCATCAGAAAAAGATAAGCCTTGCCCTGAGTAACTTTATGTGCCCTGCACAGACAAGAGAATACACCATAATAAAAGCAGGAGTAGAAAGACTGATGACAGACATGCGGTTAATATACATATGCAGTTTTCAATTCCTCCAATACACCACCCTACCTATTACATACATATAACTAACTTAGATAACTGGATGACTTTATTATTTTACAGTAGATGAAGCAACTGTCCAGGAGGAATTTAAATAAGAAAAGCAAGATCATTGCAGGGGGGGCTGGACTAGATGACCTTTAACGGTTGCTACCAACCGAAATCATTCTATGATTCTGTGATTCTATGTTTTGCAGGTGAAGAATGGGACAGATGATGTGTTCAGAGAAGGCAAAGCAGAATACAACAGTGAAGCAGATCAAGGCAGTACTAAGGAAATGGAAACTATTCTCCCACTGATGCAATCTCAGGATGGAGTTAGATGATGCTGCAGAGGTGAGTGAAGGATTACCTTAGGGTTTAGCCTTGCTCCTGCTAAATCCCTGCCACACACTGCTGCCACTGTCTTGTATTTGACCTCATCCTGCTAGACCTTACAGCCAGCCAGCTTAGGGAGCTTAAATATGAGAACACTGTTCCTTCCAAATGAACTATATTATCTTTTGAAAAATGATAAATCCCACTTTTCACATTTTAAAAGCAAAAATCACTAGAAAAAGCATGAGAAGAACTGGGGGACCACCACCTGAGGAAGCAACGAGCTATGGGATTAACTCAGCTATGTCATGCCATGAACCTTGCCAAAATAGTGTGGCAATTTCCTTAGAAACAACACTGAAAAAGAGAGACCTGAAGAAAATTACCTCTGCAACCTATCAGTTTGTCTTTGCAGTCTTCAGTCGTGATCAGATAAGGTTAGCAGAATTCCTCTGATATTACTTGCAATTTGTCTTCCACAATTTTCAAAGCATGTTCAGCATTTTATTTTCATATACAACTAGAAAAACTGACAGGCAGACAGCCTTTTAGACAGTGAAAAGGCAACACTGTTGTCCCTTTTAACATCTAGGATTCTTTAAACCACTTCTCTTGCTCACTGTCCAAAGTAAACAATTTTACACCTTCTCACAAGATACTTAACTGTGTCAAGGATTTCACTTATCTATGTCCATCCTGCCACATTAGTTTCTATTAACGACAGTATGGATTATGAAATTCCTATTTTATAATTCACTTTCTTACCCAAATATCTTGAGAGAAAGGACAGTAGTCCCAAAGCCTCTCTAATTACCACACAAAGGTACTATAGGCAAATCACCAGCAGCTAATGGACAGCTTTCCCATTTATGGAAATTCAGCATTTTAATGTTACATAATCTCTTCTAATAAATTTCTAATTTTTTATGCTTCACCAAGGCTAAATTGTATCTGACGAATTTGGTGGCCTTTTACATGAAAGCTGGGGAGGGACTTTTTACAAAGGCTTGTAGTGAAAGGATGAGACGTAATGGCTTCAAACTGGAAGACAGTATATTTAGATTTAATTTAGGAAGAAGTTCCAGTGACACACTGGAACAGGTTGTCCAAGGAAGTTGTAGATTCTCCATCCCTGGAAGCATTCAAGGCCAGGCTGGACAGGGATTTGAGCAACCTGGTCTACTGGGAGGTGACCCTACTCATGGCAGAAGGATTGGAACTAGATGATCATTAAGGTCTCTTCCAACTCAAACCATTCTATCATTCTACGAAAATACTGATGAATATGAAATAACTGATGACTTAACTGGCTTCACTGGAGATAATGCTGACAATGCCACGTGGAGAACAAAAGAGTACAATATTTTCTCAAGTTCAGTTATATTTAGAAGCAGTAAATATTCTAAATATAATACATTTAAAAGAGTCAATAGGAAGATTGACACTCTGATTTCAATCTGTTTATTTAGCATACAGTTTTACTGTTGGATGGAATTGAGGCTGAATTCATAATTTGAGCAAGTGCTAAACTTGGGAACATTTCTGAAAAGAGAAATCAGTATCTGGTGTTGGGATAATGTTCCTATTTGTAGTACACATTTCAAGAAATTAATTATGAAGAAAAGTAATGATCAATTTTAAAATATTCATTTACACAAAAAGCTCAAAGTTTGATGTTCCAACCTTGATAACATCTAATTAGATCTACTCTCTAGTGATATTAATGTCACAGATGTCTAAAAATCCAGATAGACCACAGTCACCTAATGAAACCAGTCTCTTCCAGAATTCCCCTTTGGAGAAACCCGACAGAAGCAAATTCACTGTAGGTTTAGTCACCTCTGATTATTCCACCAACTAACTAATTCCAAATTAAGGGAGACACTCTTGTAAATCATTACCACAAAACATAGTTCCATGTAAGCGTGGTTTATATTATATTCCTCTTACTGAAAAGGACATAGATTTTTAGTTTACAGAAACCACTTACAACCCTGCTAAAGCTCTGTGGTACAAATACTCAAGGGAGTAACATGCCCTCTCAATTTCTCTTTTTGACTCCTATCATCTTTTAACCTCCTTCCTAAACACAATTACTTTGTTTTAGAAGCCATTGGATTAAAGATACTCCATAATGCTGACATTTATTAGAACTGAAAAATAGAATATGAAATAGTTCCAAGAGAGATGAAGGATTTAAATTATTAATTTGTGGTGTCACTGGCAGTCAGGGATCCTGTTCTTCACAGGATTCAAGGCAGTCTCATACAAACACTGTGAAAGCCCTCACTTGAAGAGGAGCAGGTGAGCAGCATCAGAGCATTTACCTTCAGGTCCCTCATTCCCACCTCCCAGCCCACATCATTCAGTGCAAATTTATCAGCTGCTCATTTAAGCACAGGGGCTGCACTTCACCTGCACCTGCTGGAAGCAAATCACCTGGGACTGGGCGCAGGGAGAGTGATATGCAGCACCAGTCCTCCTTCATATGCCTCACAGCTCTCTGCCCCCCCCCCGATGTTCATGTAAAGAACTGATTTTCATCTAGAGAATTTGAAGGCAAGCATAGTGGCATCACTTGTAAGTAAAGTGACCTCTTGCAACTCTGCACACCAACAGTCACGAGGGATCTTCTGACAGATGCTGTTCCACTGCTAACTGGAAAATACGTTGGTGCACTGATAGCGTTTAGTTAGCAAATTGCTTCAGCATTTGCTCTACCATATATCTGTCAGTGCCAATAAATTACTATCAAGTAACTTAGCGCTTGTATCTAATACAACTATGTTCTATCCTCGTTTTTTTGACCACAGTTCCCTGTGCAATCCCGGGTAAGTAATGTAATAGATTTTATTCCCTCAGTTTTGTCCCCTGCTATGAAAGATAATAATGCCAAGTTACATCTGTAAGCTGCTTTGCAGGTTGAAGCACAGCATATATAGTGTAATGTTCTCTTTATATGTACAACTACAGAGGAAAAATCTCCTAGTATTTATTTTAAACGCTGAGAAATTCACTCAATAAGTGATCAATAGTCAACAATTCATCATCTAATTAGAATCTTAGTAATTTATTTTAGTACTTACACTATATTTTTCCACTATTTGGCATTTTAGTTCAACATTAGTTGCCATTAGCTTTGCATCTAGTTCAACTTGAAGTTACTGTTTTTATTAAAGATTCACAATGCTAGAGACTTTTTTAAAAGCATCTATGTACAATGTCATGACTATAAAACGTACAGTAAAAAACAGCCTTCAAAAATCAGTTAAACACATTATTTAAAAAAAAAATACGAGGGGGAAAAAAGAAGGGGGC